>CAJNJA010005150.1:0-17963 GCA_905231915.1 Symbiodinium necroappetens
TGTCTCCTAAACCCCCGCTGCAAAGCCTGCAGAAGCCCATGCACGCTTCACTTAAGCAGCCTCAGGCCTTCTTGAGTCCCTTTTTAGGTCCCCAATATAGTACGGCACCCTTATAAAAAGGCCCCTAAAAGAGACCCTAATTAAACCACAAAAGAAGGGAGCGCCGAGCCAAACTCAAACCATACAAATCCCTGTAGGAGCCATGAAAAATTCAAAACCCAGTACCCCCCGTCGCTCCCGCCCTGAACTGCAACCGCCAACTGCCTACTGTATACCCTGCAAGACCCTGGCTCAACGCTCTGGCAAGTACGGCTTTGAGTAAGGGAACTAATTCTAGTGGAAACTGCTCCGAGCCAAAGTTGCGGTCTTCTTATCCATACATAGATCAGGACGGCGCCCGGAAAGATTCCTTGCCAGGTTTCATGTGCGGTTCCATGCGTCCGCCGTGACGGTCAAGGGAAAAAATATGACCTGCAGGAGCCTAAGCTGTGGTCGTTAAGACCCCTGAAACCCTGCAAACCCTCCTAAACCTCGCTGCTTTGAAGCCGAAGCCAGCACCACGAGCACAGCTGGCAGTGTGACGCACAGTAGTAGAACTTAGTGGAGTCGTAGGATCTAGTGCAGAGGTATGATGGTGCAGCGAATCTGGCGACCAGTCTGGCAAGGTGAGCGAGGCATGGACTCGGGGCACCGCACGAGTTCTTGTCGACAGTCATCCTCATTTGCATGTGGACTCGCCTTCGATGTCTTCGTTGAGATTGTGGGTCACGAGGGCATTGCCCAACGGAATTCTCAATCTTGCAATCTTGCCGATGCTGCTGCAATGCTGGAGCAACATCACTGATCGTTCGCTTGCCCATGAACTTTTTTAGGCATGCCAGGGGCATACGCTGCAACCGAAGGAGAAACAAAGCAAAGCAAAATGAGACGAAACGAAACCGGGTTTGATTCGTGGTCGGTTAAGGAATAGCCGGTTGCTTGCTAGATTGACTTCTGCATCTTTCGTACCGCTGCCGTCTCTTGACCAGCTGCATCGTTTCTAGCTTTGTTCCTTCGTGCTAAACCACATCCATAAATGACTCTACCTTGATTGTGGATGGATACAGTTGACATCATTTCGGCACGAAGCAGAGTCCGAGTTTACTTGCAGATAACAGCAGCGCTCTGTGATGGCATCTGACGACCTGTTCCTGCTGGAGGTGAATTTTGAGGAGCCCAACGATTCCGCGAATTCTGAGGAGTCCAACGCTTCGCCGAAGTCTGGACTGCCACGTTTTGATGAACTCAAGGCTATCAGTACCACGCAAGAGAGCTTGCGACTTTCTCTGGATAAGGCTCAGGACACTTATCGCGAGATGACTGTACTTGCAGTGCTTCATGTTACAGGCGAGGGAGTTTACCAGCAAGTTGAATTGCCTTCTCGGGGCTGCTCTTGAGATGTGCGTGAACGCTTGTGTGGTTACGGAGTCTTGTGGTAAAGAAGTTTTTCAAGACGCAGTCTGAGATCCACAATGCATGGCAGACCCGAACCTGGTAAAGGCATGCGCAAGGTTTCTGCCAGGCCTTACAATACCAGATGCAGACGTTGCATTGCAAAGACTCCTGCCTTGCGAAACATATTCGCATGATGCACTGCTTAACCAGGCTTTGCTCCGCCAATGCTCAGAGCTTCGCATGGACGATGATGCTCTGTCAGAACATCTTCAGGCACTGGAACTCCTCCGAGAGAGTTTCCGGCAGCGCAGCAGCCTTCGCCTTCTTCAAAGCACGCGATTGGCAGCTCTGGTGGAGAGCTACTGCGGTTCCTTGAGTCTTTCATCATTCCGGTTGTTGGAAGGCATCCTGGCCCATGAGCATGGAAGCAACGTGATAGGGGACTTCCGTGGCTTAGTGCAAGTTGGTTCGATTGGTGCTGGTACTGACATCCAGACGACCTTGACGTGCTCGTGCAATGGAGCTTCACGAAAGACTGCAGTGAGTCATGGGAGGCTCTAGACATGCTTCGCGTGGCTTCAAGCTCCGGAAGGTCTGTGAAGACTTGGAGACGAATCAAAGTCAGGAGTTCAATCTTCTCGCAGGGAACCGCCCCGACATGGCACAAAGCGATCGGTTTGTACTTCGCGTTCGGGGCCTTGACGTTGACCTCCTCCCTGGTGTTGAAGATGCGAGCATCTTTCATAGGATGTTTTTCCGTACTCCTTCCGCGCTAAAGCATGGACCTAAATTTTACGCGGCCGCAATCCAACCCCCAGCCCCCCAAGACTATGCAACGCTGTAAATGCAAAGATGTCTATATTTTGCCGCCCGCTATGCAATATGTAAAGGGCTCATGCATATTTATCTAATAGTAGATCTCCCGAATGCCCGAAGCTCAACAATAGATCCTGCAAAAAAAGAGCTTGCCTTAGCTTAGCTCTGCATCAGACTCGCTGCCGTTTTCATGATCAGGGGGGATTAGAATGGAGATGCATGACATTCTCCTGAAAGTGTCTGACTAATTAGTGAATGTACATCTACGATGCAACTGGTAGGTGATTGACGCAGAGTCTGAGTGAGGTTTAGGATTTAGGATGCACTGTTTTGATTCGTTAGATGATGCGCTATAAGCTTGCTTCATTCAGGTCATAGATCTAAGCCCAACCCTAAAGCCTATAAACCATGGCCCTAAATCAATCAATAAACCCCAAGCCCCAAGCATGTGGAATCTATAGGGGGCCTGCGAGCTTCAGGCTTCTAGGGCCCTAACGGTCGAAGCTCAGTTATACCTTGTCTTATGATGATTCAAAGCCGACAACGAGTGGCTTGGCCGTTTCTTTTGTTTCCTTATAAATAGACATAATAGACCCCTAAAGACCCCCGCCCCCACCCAAAGGAGGTGGGGATAGATGATTGCAAGTTTTGGCTGGAAAAGGCGGTGGTGCCGCTGCTGTGGAGACCTGGGGTGAGGATGGCACGCCGGGAAAGAAGCGCCCCGGAGCAACAGACCGATTCGGTCAAGAACCGACCCCTGAACCCCCCGCTGATTTTCAGGAGTTGAGCTGGGATCTGGATGATGTTGAACGAACCCTAAACCCTCAACCCTAAACCGAGATGTCCGCTAGCAAGACGTCCTGTGAAGTACAAGACTGCTCAGCTAGAGTTCCCCTGTCTCACGTACAGTCAGTTAACATATTTAGATGTTGTTCTCATATATGTGTAGGTCTAAAGGATTTACATTCGGTCTTCCCCCTCCTCCATGATGACCTAAAGGCCTCTCGCAGGGCTGGGTTCTACAAGAAAAGATGTGCTTTCCCAGTTTGTTGTGAATGAAAAAACTCACCGCTAGCTCAGGAACACCGACTGGCAGGATCTCTACATCTTTAGCAGCGCGGGCCTGTGAGACGAGCCATGGGGCTGACGAGCAATTTGTGGAAGAGCAGGCAAAATCAAGCAACGCCAGCCAGCCCGAGCGCAAGCCATTCAGCCAAGCAGGCAATCAGCAAAGCAACAAACCAACAAGCCAAGTACACTAGCAGATTGGCTTCTGCATCTTTCGTACCGCTGCCGTTTGTTGACCAGCTGCATCGTTTCTAGATGTGCTCCGTCGTGCTGAACCACATTCATATATGACTCTACCTTGATTGTGGATTGCCAGAGCTTCCTGCAGTTTTAAGCCAGTTTTAAACGCTCGGGCCCCGATGGCACAGCGCTCAGATTCCACGATGTCCGGTTCTGCTTCGACTTCGATGTGCAGCGGACGCTCGGCAGGTCAAAACCAAACTCTCGGGTAGTTGTTGAAGATTGAGACTGAGAAGAGTAAGGTTTGGTGTTTTCTCTTGGGGGCCTCTTTTTTCTGAGTCGACTCTTCTGTCATGCGGTTGCCTCTGCTCATGATTGGCAACATCCTCCTTGTTGGCGTGGCGTAGCAGCAATCGCCAAAATCGATCTGAGGACGAGCTTCGCTGCATGATGTGGAGACCTGTGGATTCGGTCCAAAGGCTTAGGAGTCTTTCCTTTGCTTCGACCTGTGCTGGAAAAAGGCTTAGACTTGCGTCGCTCTTTTTTCCCCTCCTTTGCATCCCGCCGGATGCTTGCCGCTCTGGAAGCCCAGTAGGCTTCCACCAGTTTCAGCCAGTCTTCAGGGCTCTTCCCCCGAAGCGCGAGGAGCGTGCCGTATAATGTCGCAGGCAGACAACTTCCGAACTGCTCACAGTCACTAGGAAACTGTGGCCTCTGCTCGCCTCGTGTCAGGATTCGAGCTTATCTCCCGAGCCGAAGGCTCTGTCGCAAGGTAGGCTTAGTCCGGATCAATGCACAGGGCGGGGCTTCTGGTTCATCTCTCGTCGAAAGGCACAGAGGGTTGCTGTCGGCCTGGAGCCAAACGGGTCCCGGTCATAGGCACTGTGCCGCGCATTTCCGAGTCCAGCTTGGGCACCTGTGTGCCCCAGCCTTCGCTCTCACCCTGCGGCACGCCTGCGGCACAGGTTGGGTTGGACCGGGGGGGGGGCAGCAGGGCAAGCTGAGTGATAGGAGCTTGAGGCCTTTGACTCCGCCAGCCCTGTCTGCTTTAATGCACTGTTTTTGTATTCACGGCTTAGGGTCTAAGGGGTCAGGATTCCTAGGTCCTGGATTTAGGGTGAACGGCCAGGTCAGCAGGGGAATCGCGCGGCCAGCAGTTTGTCAAGTCTCTACAGATGTTACAAGATCCTGAAGGTTTCAAGGGGCTCGTCGACCAGAAATACGAACATTGATTCCCTGAACCCAGCAAGGCCTTTCGGTCTGGGCGCACTTTGCAGACCTTGCACCTTTCCTTCTTGGTCGGAGCTGCCGTCTGCGGTCGCCTTGCCCCGATGCGTGACATCGCCCGCGGGGCTTGGGGGCCAGCGGGTCCTGTTCGCACACATGTCCAAGCTCCGGGAGGTGCATAGGCATAGGCGGCATAGCATTCTCCGGCTCACTCCCATGCATTTCCGCACCGACAAAAGGTCAGGCTTTGCTGGGACCATGTGTGCTTGCCCTTCAGAAGATGGCCCGCATTTCTTGTGAAGCTGGAAGCGGACGTCGGGACCGGAAGCATTCCAGATGCTGGAGCAAATCTTGCGTCGAAGGCCTCCGAATTCTTGGTTGCTTGGTTGTCCCTGGCACCAACCATCCTCGCCGATTCTAGCAAGCATTTTGACATCCTGGGCTTCTGAATAATCTTTGGGAGCCAATGCAGCTTGATCGGCCGGGCACTGCGCGCATGTTCGCAGCCCAGCCACGCTTACGCATAAAGCCCAAAACAGTGTCAAGTGCTACAGGGTTGAGACGGCTGAGGATTTAGTGTTGGGGAAGCCCAACAGACCACGTAAACTCATTGGGGCATAAAGAAAGCTCAGCTATGGCTTTGCGCGTAGGCTCCCCGCAATTTCTGTTTTGTGAGAAAGGTCCCATGCGCTGGGAGCAGGCTCCGCTGCAAAGTTCCGAGCCTGTGCTCGGAGGGGTGCTGACTCTTGATTGAAGGCAGTCCGGGTCCGGGTCGCTGTGGTCCTTCTGGGCCTCCGGCGGCCAAGATCCGGCCAGGATGTCGCCGGGCCATTTTTCAGGATTTTGCAACAACTTCCGCCAAAGCATGACTGCATGATGAACTTCAGAAAGGCTTGAGTGGCAAGGATCTTTCAGACCATCTCCTATTGTCCTCGAAGCTCCCCTTCTCTGCTGGGGTCCTGTGCGTTTATCTGGAGCCTTTTCCGGATCTGAAATGGCGCAGGTGCAGTGATCACCTTGGTAAAGTCTGAGCAGTATATCTGTTCTGCAGCAAGCTTCTTCGTCCGCTTTTCTCGTATCTCGGAGCTCAGCAAAGGATTGAACTCTCAGCAAGTTGTTCTGACATCCCTCAAAAGCCTGCACTTGCAGCAGCTGCAGCTGCGGAGCGAGTCACCTGCAAAAGGGGGGACTCGGAGAGTGTCTCTTGCTTTTGCTTCGTCCTTAGACGAAGATGGGAGCTGCTTTTGGGAGACTTTAGGGAGACTCAGAGCGTCTCTGCTTGAATTGGCCTTAGCCTGCCGGAGCTCGGCCCTGGGCGCCGGCGCGGCGTTCTCTCTTCCTCCATCTTTCTGAGCGGCCTTGGCTCCTTAGGCCAAGGCGCCTTCTGGCGCTGAAGGCAGGATGTCTGGATGACCTGACTTTGGGCTTTCTTGTTTAAAAAGGGGCGGGAGGGGGTCGTGAAGCTGAGACAAGTCGGAGGGCTGTGAATTTTGCAAGACTCGCAAAGACTCGGGCGGGTGTTTCCGAAGGAGGGACATAAAAGAAAGCCTGCGAGCGCCATTCAGAAACACAGCCAAGCGGCAGAGTTTCGGCTAGGCCCGCTAGGCCTAGCCGGCCAGCTCGGGCTCTGATAGTCTGAGCATGATCTCTTCTTTGTCTCCTGCCTTCCAAAGCCCCCAAAAAACCAGGTAGGCCCTTTTGACCCCGCGTTCTGTCGCCTGTTGGAATATGGAGAAAGCCAAGCCAGCGTCCTTGTACGAGGCTCACAGAGTCGTGATGAGGTGAGCCGTGGATGTCAGATGGGAATATCTTAAAGGAGGCGGCGGCTCGGGAAGCACGTGCTTTGGTTTCATGACGCTGCTGGGATCGATATTGCACCTGGAGATGCTCAGCAGAGGAATCTTGAGCTGGAGAAGCAAAGAGAGCTTCTGATGCCTTGAGAAGACGGCGCTGTGCATGAATGTTTAAATGTGTTTGGCTATGTGCTTGCAGCAGCTTCTCTACGAAGCAGACCCATTTCGCAGCCGGTCGTTGCGCGCTGCGCGCCGCACAGCAGGAGCTTGAGTAAGCCTTTTGCCCTGTAGAGCTGCTGAGCGCCTGCAATGACTGCCCTTGCTGCCGAATCCGGTCTAGTTGCCTCAAAGGTCTCCGAGATACTGGCTGAGTACCGCAAGACTTGGCTCGGTTTCCAGCTGTTGTATCCTGGCGGTTGCGTGCACCATGCCCCCACGGACGCTTGCAAAAAGCCTGGGGCCCATGAGTGTCGGGGCGCACTGAGCGCCGAGTTGCTCACAGGGCAAGCAGACCATTTGCCAGCATTTTCTGACCAGCCCTAGTTAGGATGACTGGCCATAGGGCAGAAAAATCCTGCGGTGGATTAGAAGTATGCTCAGAACTAGTCATGCCTGGACGGTCTGGAGCATGTCAGCAACGTTTCAGCTGTCTTGCTTCAAGAGTGCTGTTGCGCAGAGGCTCTCGTGGAGCTTTTGTGCGGGGCAGGGCCAGATGGTCTGCGTGGCAGTCTGCTTGACATTGTTCTTCGCCATCGCCAACATTGGCAGAGACAACAGGGAACATGCAGTCGTCGGAACTCGAATCCCTCGACATGTCAGCTTCACCTGCCTAGACTCGCCAACATCCAAACCCAGCCTAAATCGGAAGCCCTGACGATTCCTGCCCATGCTTAGGAATCTCTTTTGATCCCTTGGCCGAGGAATTTCTGTGCCATGCACACAAGAGCTCGTCAGCAAGTCGGGTTTTGTGACGCTGCTGGGCTCAATGCTGTGCCTGGAGATGCAGAGAAGGAGGCCGCTGCATGGAACTTTGTCTGAACCTAAGAAGACTGTTGGCTATGTGCTTGCAGGGTCTTTTGTTATGGATCGGAGCGGTCTAAGACTGCCGCGGCTCCGCCCGTCGCCTTCGCAAAGTCCAACGCGAGCTCTCTGTCTGTTGCCTCGGCTTCCGCCGTAGCCGCAGGAGCTTTGAGCAAGCCTTTTGCCTTGTAGAGCTGCTGGCTGGGCAGGCTGCCTCAAGCGAAGGATTTCGCTCTAGATCCGCAAACAAAGTCGCTTGGTTACTCCCGGGTCTGTGAAGTCTTTGCGAAGTCGTTTCGCCTTGTGCAGGCAGCAGGCCTGCAGGTCGCCCCCCGGCCTTCCCCTTTTGAGGGAGTCGCCGTCGCCACAGAGAGCTTTCTAGCCTAGCCAGACTGCGTTCCGGTTGCAGGGGCGCCCTGGGTCCCCCCCAGACTTTCCCAGTCTCTGACATTCCCTAAGCATCTGCTCTCCGTGAGCAAGATGTCAGCCCTGTCTCGGCTTTGTTAGCGAGATTGCTGTGCCGCCCACAGGCTCTCACTGTGTGGAAGCAGCTAGCAGGCGCAGATGCGACAGCTTGACCTTGCTCCTAGGGGCCTAGCCGCCCTAGCCACCTAACCCAGACCGTCCGTTGCCTCTCGCCATGAGACCAAGCCGAAGTAGCCGGTCAGATTTCCGCGGGTCCTAACACGGGACTCCTGGAATTTTAAACTATGAGAACCAAACACCTGCTTTTGTCCAGGAGGTGTGCCCTTCGCCTCATCAGACCCCTCGTGAGACCCTCTGGCCCGATGTGCATCGCGTTGTGACGGTTCTGGTTTGCGGGGCACTTTGCTGGTTGCTTTCTCGCAAAAGCAGTGCAGTGAAGGGGAAACGTGCTGGAGCCACCCGCTGTGATGCAGTCTTTTGGGCATGAAGGGACCTTAGACGCTCACCATTCGTGAATCCTTGGAGTGTTGTCAAGGGCTTTAGCAGAGCCAAGGTGCTCAGGCAAGGCTGTGCCCGGGCAGATTCATCCTACGCACTTCGACGCACAGGGCCCGAAGCGGATGTCCCCCTCAGCAAATCCAGCTTTACTAAGCCCTTCTTTAAAGGAGGGAAAGAGAGGGCAGTTTTGTTGGTTTATTGAGTTTGTCCAGTTGGATGTTTTAACGGGACCTCGGTTGCGAGCCGGTGTCGGTTGGCCTCTGAAGGAGATGCATGCCGTCACGATCAGCCACCGGAACCTTCAAAAAAAATGGCCAGGTCATCACGGTACCTACCTGGGCTGTCAGTCAAGAGGAGCTTCCGATGCGGATCTCTGTGGACTCTCGATCTGGGCACCATCGGACCTCTCTCGGAACTGTCCGTAACTTTGAACCGGTAAACGATGACAAAGAGAACTGGAAACTCGCTTTTGGTCACTCTCGGATGAAACGTTTATCGGTGTGCAGAAGACTTGCGTGTTAACAAACCCCAAGCCCTGAGCATAAAAGAAATCCATCGTGGCTGGTTGGGAAGCTGAGGGCACAGACAGACGAGACAGACGAGACATGATCAGCTTATCAATCCTGGGATACCTGGCCATAGTCGAGAGGGTTGCCCCTGTGGCCTGAAGCCGTCCGAAAGTGGGTTTTCTTAACACTTCGGTGCATGCGACCCAGCTTCGGACATGGCCCGAGTTTCAGACATCCTCTCTTCTCAGCTTAGTGGATGCACGCCAGGTTCTTGAAGAGTCGAGTGGGTCGGTTTGTGTGGTTGTGGTTGTGGTTGAGGCACCCAGGAAATCCTGTTGCCGCCCACACTCTTCCCCCCCCGCATCTCAGTGGGTCGGTTTGCATGGCACAAATGCGGGACTTGTGATGCCATCTTTGGGAACCGTCACCACCCCACCTGGCCCTGGCGGCGCAGAGCTTCTGCAAAACACGCCGGGGCGTGGGCGACCCTGTCCGCGCTTCCTTGCATCAGGCCCCTCGAACTCTCGGCTAAAGATAGCTCTAGGCTTTAGGGTTTAGGCCCCAAGGTGGTCCACAAAGTCTCCAGCTACACTTCTCTGTCTCCGAAAGCTTCCAGGCTTCTCAGGGGCAAGCTGCGGCCAGCCTCTTCAACCGCTGCTTTTGTTCTCCTAAAGCCACGGTGTGGATTATGCCACGCGGCCCTGCGCTGAAGTGGGTGCGGCCAGACCCTCGGACGGGAAGACCCAACAGCAATTCCCCACCTTTTATCTCAATCTCCTCTTGATGCCTTCGAGTTCCTCTTTAGTCTGCTTGAGCATTGCTTAGATTAGCTGGTGGTTTGAGTACCACAAGTTCTGTGTGTTCACTACACTGGCCTCAAGAACCTTCTCATTAATCTCAGGAGTCACTTGGTTCTTCAAGCCTTGTTGATATGCAGCGCGGCGCTTTGAAGCACCGGAACGGTTCAAAGCTGTCTGGGGGCGTTGCTGAAACTGGTTTGACAAAAGTGCCCTGATGGTTCCTGAGAGCTGTCTGATGGTTCCACATCCCCTGTGAGCAGCTACATCGTCCTCGTTTGCTTTGGGAAAGAAAGCTCCAACCCCTGAGCCTACACTATGCAAAACCCCCTTTTTCGCAACTTAATCTGACCCAGAACTTCAGTCGAAGGATTTGAGAGCCGGTCTCGGAGCGCGGGTTTGGCAGCATGCTCTTCGGAAGCTTCAGCTTCTCTTGAGATCTGCCTCCATCTCGGCCACTAGGAAACCCAGCTTGGGTTGCGTGGAGGCCTCTGTCGTCCCTGCCTCACGAGTGCCAGTGCTACGCACATCCACGGTTGTGAAGCTCAAAGAAAGACCTGGGATATCCGAACACCAAGATAGAGGGGGCCTTGGCCTAATTAAAGGAGGGTGTTGGCTTAAGCAACCCGATCTGCCTTAACGGCTTGGAGCGCCGGGAAGCAAAGCGCTGGTGTGTGAAGATAGGGTACAGAGAACCCCACCCCCCACTCACACTCCCAGGATCCAGGGTCTGGGAGTCACGTGATAGGATCAAAGACAGGGGTACATAGACTCGTTGGGTCGGCTTCATAGTTTGATGCCACCGCTCGATCTGGTTTTTGGGGAGCTCCTGCACCTTCGGTACCTGCCAGGTGCAAAGCTGAGCAGAACCACCCAAGACTTGGCGGATTCTGTCTGAGGAACGTCATACGGCTGTTGCACTTGAAGCTTGCATTGAGAAAGCAGGAGCTAGTGACTGGCGTTGCGACTGGCAGCTGCCTTGTTCGAAGTGAACAATTCTGCCAACGCACTTTGGGCATCCGGCGGAAATCGCCTCCCGATCCTCACACAACTCGTCAGAAGCAGACTCCAGAGCTCTGCCAGACCGGAAGGACAAGACAGGCTTGGCAAGGTCCTGGCTGTCCGCCGCCTCACCATCTCCTTGTCACATCCGGGAAAGCAGCCTCGAGCCCGCGAGCTGGGGCTGCAGCCCGTGGCTATCGCGACAGCGCTGAGTGCTTGACATGCGGCCCCCTGGCCGCAGACAAGCCATGATGGGATTTGGGTCTCCTGGCAGATTTGCAGTCGCATCCCCCACCGTCACCGCCACCTTCGCGATGCCTTGGTGCAACAACCCACGGCTCATCCCGATTTCTACAAAGTGTTCGGTGACAGCCTTCAAGCATGTAGAGATGAGGGGGTCAGATGTCCATTTTACCTCCTGAGATCATGAGCTGATGGCCAGGGACGATGACCGCAGTCTTGTCGCGTCTTGTACGAGATCAAGCATCAAATCGGAATGTTGCAGAGTCGCGAGAGTCCCGCACATCCTTCTGAGCCACCGGCGACTATCGCTGAGGCGATAGTCAACTGATGGCCAGCTTTAGGAAAATTGACGTTGATCGCGCAGAGTACACAGCTGCGTCCTCGGCTTGAGTCTGTCGTGGCCAGGACTTCTTTCGTGCGAAGAGCTGAAACTGTTGCCGGTTCCTTTGTCCTTGCGTGCACAGAAGCGCACGGAAGCCATCGGCAACTTTGGCCGATGCAAAAGGCTTGCAGTTGCAAGGACACATCTCCGAGCCTGACATCTGGGACATCTGGCCGGAAGGTCTGATCCCCCTTGCCTGTGATGGGCCCCTTGGTGTTTTATCTCGGGGATGAGGTGCCCCATTCAACTTGTTCCAACTCTATGGAGACTCCAAAAGCAGACCCGCTTTCTGCGTCCGTCGGTTTGCGCTGCTCTTCGCAAAGACTCGGGTGACTCTTGAAGCCCGGACGTCCATGAATTTCTGGGATATGGCGGTATTCACGCGGCATACTGCAACGAAGAGAGTCTGATTGGTGCGAGCGCCGGTAACCGAAAGGACTTGCTCAATTCCGACCACGTGCACGTAGGAGTCTCTTAGCTAAGCTCATGATGTCGTTGGTCTCAAGAGAAAGCAACATTATCACTTGTTAATGTTGGGTCTCAACTCGTTCTTCCGTGCGGAACAAGTGTGTGTACATCTAGAAGCCGTGCATGCGCATGTGTTGTTTCTGGACGGCGCGTTGCTCCCCAAGACTCGTGGAACGCTCTATCTAGCAATTGTGACAGCAACACACATCTGCGTATTTCGGTTTGAGATAGGAATTGCGGTTGGGTCCCGAAACTCAGCCCCGAAACTCACCCCCCTTGATCCGAAACTGCCCCCCAACCGATGCGAAACAAAAACACCGCGAAACTATGGGCACCCGCTGGGAATCTGCGTCGACCTGTAGCTGTAAATGCTGCGCGACTTGACGGCTCCTAGCGGGCTGGGAATTGCAAAGAACTATTGCGGGTAATGCACGACAGTGGGACGGTAATCTGCACGGAGCAGTAATTGGCAGTGGTGTAGACAGAAAAACAAGCTTCAATTGTCACGACTTATTTGCAGCTTTTGATTGCCATGGCGCACTTGCTGGCTGAAGCCTCAAGGGAATCAGCAACCCAAAGCAGCATTGAGTCCTACAGCCTCAAGCGTCTGGAGCATCAGTGTTAGCGTCTCGTCCGTGCGGAGACGGCAAGCTTACTTCTTTGCTCAGGACAAGCAAGTTGCAGGTCGCGTGATCTTGCAACCAGCGCCAACTTTGGATTCAAGGCCAGGTGAAGGGACGACGGAGCTACAGCAATACAACTACAAGTACAGATACCCATGGCACACACATCACACAAAGGCTGCACTCCCTTAGACTGAGCAGCAGATACGGCACGGGCCACCTGTGCGACTGCTAGCCGCAACTGAATTCGGACGATGGTATTCATAATGGTGACGAAGCATCTCACGATACTATGTGCACACGTACAGAAACAAATTCATGCATGCATGCATGCATGCATGCATGCATACATACATACGTACGTACAATCCTGGTGGTGACAAACGTAATTCTGGCAGAAGAGACTAAAAACAGTGAAAGGCTGATACTGCAGTAGCCCAAGCCATTCCGTCCCGACTGATTTGGACATTGCCGGAGTGACTGAAAGACAGCTTGAGCCTTCGAGCGACTTGAAGTCTGAAATGCAAGTAGCACTGTGGCGGGAGCACAGGTCCGCACTGAGCGCAGCTTGGTCCTACTTCGGAGTTGTGCAACATCCAAACCCCATGTGGAGGAAGCAAGAACAGAAAACAAGACCATGCAATTAGCGGGGTTTTTGGGGGACCTTGGGACCTTGCCCAGGCCACCGGTCAGCTACTCGTTCCAGGACCTGGCTACTGGTCTGCACGAAACTTCCAGAAGAGCCAAAAAAGGCCCATGGTAAAACTACACACATGGTTCTGTGCGAGACTCGGCCTTGCTTGGATTGGCCTTAGCAGCTGTGTTAAGCTGCTCTTCTCTGAAGTGAAGAGGAAAACCTGAAATCCTGGACTTGCCCTAAAAAACCCTAAATTGAAAGCGAAGGTGCACCTGGAGTCGGAGAGCCAGCCTTCCGAAAGCCTTGGGAACGGCTTGACCAGGCGCTGCGAAGGCTCCCCGTGCTGGCTTCAGAGAACAGGGAGGGTTTCTGTTAACTGGGCCTACGACTCCTCCATGACGGATCAAAAGCGCAAGTAATCAGCGACAACGGAAATGATCGTAAAAGGTTGTGAGAAGGGCAATGAGACTGGGATTTTCAAGTCCCATGCGACCTTCCGACGTGTATAGATCCGGTTATGCCTTTTAGGGCCGTCAGGATTTATGGTTCAGGATCTAGGGCCTTCGGCCATAAAGCTTCGCTTTTTTCAGAAGCCATCCTGAACGAATACTGTTGATCCACCGACACAGATGACAGGGTTACATGACCGCAGGAAGTTTCAGGAAGTACGGGACCCTGGCATAGACCGCAAATAGTATCACGGATCCCTAGATACGACACCCCTAGTCAAAGAAAGATCAAGAGTTTCATTCTTTGGTCCAGGTCACAGAAGCGCGCGCTCGCTGAGGCTTGAGGGGACTGCAAATGAGAAAAGTCAACCAAGTGCCACCAACACACAGGTGTTTGGTTCCAATTCAATTTGGAGTGTTTGCATTGCCTCATCCGAACAAGTTGGTTTCATGCATAGTCCTGCATAGTCGCATAGACCCATTTGAACGTTGGTAGCTAGCAAGACCGTCATACTACCACCACCACCATGCCCCACCTCTACAGCTTCCGCCACTACCGCTACCACTAGCATCACCACTACACCCACCACAGAAACAATAACAACAAGCACAACCACCACCACCACCACCATCATCACCACCACCACTACCAACAACAACAACAACCACCACAACCAAATCCACTGCAACCACCATGACCACCACCACCTCCTACTACTAGGTACTCACACAATTACTGAAATACTTTACCTCCACCACCACTACTACTACTACTACTTCTTCTTCTTCTGCTACTACTACTACTACTACTACTATTTCCATTCCAATCGCAGCCGGTCGCTCAGCTTAGCGTCAGGTACGTGGCAGTGCATTGGCACCGGTGCTTCGAGAGCACAAAATCCACATGGGCAAGTTCCGCTACGAATAGCAGTAAACTTGCGTCCTACTCATCTATCAAGAGATGTTGTATGTTCAACGGTGGGCTCTCGGGGAGCTCACGGAAGAAAGGTTTAAAAAGATTGCGAGCGATGCATGTGATACAAGGGGCCAACTACAGAGGTGGACTCCCTGCATCCACAATCCATAATCCTGAGGGTGGCTGTACATGCCAGTTCATAGGTATGTACATTTGAGCAGTGACATATACAAGTGGCTCAAGGCACACTCTAGTGGCTCATGGGCACACTGTGGGGCATTGCGTGTTCATGTGTCTCTGCCTCTAAATCGTCTTGGATTGTGGCCTTGTCTTCATCTTCATTGGGGGCGGATATCACAAACTGTAGCCGTTGCAGAGTCTCGCGATGTTCTGGTCGAAGCGAGTGAACTTCTCTGATCGTAAAGACTGCAACTGTGATCCGGTGTCCTTCCCAAGGGAAGGTTTCGTGTCTGTGGTAGGGGCTGAAGGCGACACCTGACATGGTGAGGTTGTGCACTTTGCCATATAGTGTGCCATCCTGCGATGTACATTGGCCACCAGGTCGCTCGATCCATAGCCCGCCTCCTCGAAACGTGGAGCATGGGAGCAGGACATTGACACTCTGGCATTGTTGAGGTCTCTGTGGACTCCCATCGATGTGTTTCGCTGGAGGACGAAGCTGGTGAATGGCTCATGTGTGCAGGATCGGATGAATTTGCACACTAGTAGGGTAACCCAGGGGAACAAGGTGGTGTTTCGCCTCAATCCAGAGTGGGCCTTGGCTATAGGCTCCACTGCAGAAGCTCATGCTGCTGGCTCTGCCACTGTTGGCTTCTCTTCTGGGCTCATCCGAAGGCAGGCAGTCACAAAGTAGTTCCCAAACTTCCATGCGAATTTGTCCGCATTCTATCATCTCCGCCGCTATCTGTTCCGCCACATGTAGTGGCATGGGCATGTCGGCTGGGATGCTGTCGTTGATTTCCAGCGAATATGGTATTCGCACGACGTGGTTGAGTGCATGGCGCACTTCTTGCGAGTGTATGGCCATGACTGCATGGTTCACTGGAATGACCCGGCTACGGCTAGACACAACTGTTTGGTAGAAAAGGGCAGGCTACCTGTCTGGCATGTTTGCACACCGTGAGGCAGCACAGCAGAATTCTTTTGCTTCGCCAATCACTGTCAACCAACTTGCCGGACTAATTGCATGCAACAAGGAGTGGCCCGGAGGCACACTGTGGGTGGGCTGATCTCACTGTGCGTACCTGAGCAGCGCAATGGATGTCGGGGGGTAGCCTCAGACCGCTGTGGCACTACGCGAATTTTTCTAAGTTTTTTGTTTTTTTTGGAGCGCGTGCCGATTGCGTGTCCCCCACATGCAGCTACCCCCACGCTCAGCGCTAGTACCTGCACAGGAGGAGAATGTAGCACTGAGCAATGCATCATTCTCCAGGGGTATGTGGATATGTTCAATGGGTTTACCATCATCAGCCTTCCACTGCGGTGGTGCATGCGGAGCTAGTCCGGTGGGTAGATGATTAACAAATCTCGTTGTGTAATGCCCTGCTGAGGTCGTAGCACCACAATGAAGAACACATGCAACTATCGCATATGGGATGTGATCACATTCATTGGGGTTGGTGGGGTCCTTAAATTGGGGGATCTGAAGGTTGTGTGTAAGGCGAATTTTTGTGTGGAGCTTTTGCAAGGTTCCTGTTGGGCTTTCTTTAAATCTTGAGATACGAAGCATAGCAATGCGGGGTAAGGCTGTGCAGGCCTGGAGGTAGGTACCTCCCTGGTGCCAATGGTCAATCAGGTGCTGTATGTCTATAGGCTCAGAGGCTTCTGGGATGTGCAGTGTGATGGCTTTGTTCATGAAGTGCTGTTCCCTGATTTCTGGGCCTTCAGTGACAATGCGAGATTCCCACCTGCCTTGTAGGACTTGCGGCTTGCCGACTCCGAGAATGTGCTCCAGGAACTCACAGGCGTCATGTTGCATATGCAAATTAGCCCAGTCTCTGAGAGCCGTGCGCCAGGATTTAATGGCATGGACATGCACTGGCCTTCGCGCATGGTAGATGTCCCGCCACGCCTGTGCCTGAGTCCCATATTTGTGCACTTCAGCTACCTGAAGATGGCTGACGGTGTACAGCCAGGCACGTACGCTGGCATTGATGTAGCATGTATTGCTGCTGTTGAGGAGCCTTATCAGGAGAATCCGGCTAATGCTTGATGGACAAGGGCGGCAGCCGGTGATTGCTTGAGAGTGTCGCGGCGGAGCTGTAGGCCGATGATCTGTAGGGCTGAGAGGCCTTGTAGTGCCTCCATGCCCTCCCAAACCGTCTGGTGTCCCTTGGTGCGGTTCGAGATGTCCAGCTGGAACGTCGTGATGCCGATCATGGTGCCTGCCAAGGGCTCGTGGCATGAAATCGGTGGATCATGTAGGGCTGCATCACGAGTGGTAGTACTAGTCGAAGGGCCTCCACGAGCTTGGCATGTGGCAGAGGGGGACGAGTTTCGTCCACCACTAGGCTCCCCAGAGCCGGCGACCACTTCTGGTAGCACCAGTGGCCATCCATGAGCCACTTCATCTCCTTCGCCTTGGACTCGAACTGGGTTGAGGTTTGTGTTGAGGTCTCCTCTCCTATGTCCTTCAGGCCCTTGTGCAGCATCTGGAGTAGGCAGCCGAAGAGCACCGTGCGTAGTGCTGCTGTGGTGGTGCCCTCCTCTTGGGACTTCTTCCACTTCTGTGCTGCCGAAAAGAGCAGCGGCAGAGGTCCCTGGTTGCCTGGCTGAATGAACAGGACCCAGCTGTAGTCCTGCCTGAGGATCTTTAGGGCTGTTTCCTGTTGAAGGGCCAGCCTGGCTAGCGCCTTGATGAGGCAGTTCAGGTTGGGTCCATCCTGGTTCCGACCTTTTCCTCCACCTTTGCGCCAAGGTTGTCTGCTGGTGGGGGCCGAACACTTCCTGAAGTTGGTCCATACCTGTCCGATGCAAGTTTGAGGTGCATCAGACATATCTGCCATAGTACTGTGCACTTGGCAGGGTGCTGACGGGGTGCTTTCACACAGGCGCCACAGTGCTCACAAACGGCTGGCTGGGATGAGGTATGTCTCATGATCGCTAGCATGTGACAGCCTGTAGTGTTGTTTCATTTTGTCTGCACTGGCAATCCACTGGGAGCACAGGGCGCAGTACTGTCTGAGCCAGCTTCTGTTCTGCAGGTGGAATGCCGCATTTTCTGAGTATCTGTGCAGTAGCTCCCGTACACCAGGCCTGTTGAAGTATGGCTCACTGTCCTCGTGTTCAGCTGGAGTCGGACCTGAGCTCGGAGGAGGGGCTGCGGGTTCCACGGGTTTAGTTTTAGGGGTGATCTGAGAGGGTGACGTAGATGCTCGGGCTGGGGTATGCGGTTTATGGTTTTGAGCACTAGGCGAGGGGTTGCGTGTATTCTCAGTAGGGGGGGGGGGGGGGG
>CAJNJA010005151.1:1053-17960 GCA_905231915.1 Symbiodinium necroappetens
GCAAAGAGACGTAGAGTGACAGTTGCACCCTCGGGGGTATCTTATACTTTAATAATAATAAGGAACCCCCAAAACCCTTTTCTAATTATTAAGGCCCTTACATTAGGCTCTTTTTGGCTTAGGGCGGCTTGGAGTCGAGGGTTTCGGGTTTAGTGCAGGAGGCTTTTGAGGAGGGGCACCCCGGGGCACCTGTCGTGCTGTTCTTCGACATGGCGTTGTGATGCGGTGTTTATACAGACACCCTTCTCTTTTGCTTCGTTGGAGGATGACGGTGACGGCTACCAGTACGACAACCACGACCATCACCTGGTTTCTGTCCTTCTGCTTCCCATTTGCAGTCTCCGATATAGTACTTATGATCGTGGTAGGAGCACTAGGGGTAGTGGTCGTGGCAGCAGCAGCCGTCATCGTCGTCGTCGCAATAGTTTAGGGTTTAGGGAGACGCTTCCGCCTGCTGGCAAGGGTCGAAGTGCTCCTGGCACTCCTTACTCGCTCACCATCCTGCTTCGGCAGCGAGGGGTGGAGCATTGCAGAACAAATTCCCGACCCTAAACCTCGCAACATCTGGGCTTGTGGCTCCTAACTTTGGCTGTGTTGTGGGGCTGGAGCAACTTCGGTCTCACAAGTACTTGATAAGAGTTTGCTTCGTTGCGGGACATGGGATTTACTCTTCCTAGGCTTGTGCTGCCGAAGCTTGGCGTATTCCACTCAGACTTAGATCTTCGAGCCGTGGCAAGCAACAAGTGCGAGTCGTAATGGTTTTTCGGGCACATTGGCAATTCCGGGATCACAGCGGCAACGACCTAGACATGTTTAGCAGCATTTCGAAACTGCAAGAATTGCGACACTTACCTTGAGAAATACTGCTCAGCACGCACCTCGTGCACCTCTTTGCCAATCCCAAATTTGACAGCCCGGGTGTACGTGTCTTTCGATACGGTGGCATGGTGCGCTGCCATTCCGTGCGACACGGAACAAAACTCATCTACAAGGAAGGCCTTTGTGGTTGTTGGTGTTTCTTTGATGTCTCCGGCTTTTCTGCAATCTTGGCTGGAATACGTGCGAACTTGACGACTATAATGTTTGTTTTCAAACACTTTCCTAACATCCTCAAAACAACTCGTTGCTGTGCCTTGATTGACTGTTGACTCTTTATGACATGACATTTCTGATTTCCACGATCTGTGCCCCGACGGAGTTTATGATTGCCAGGACCTTCTATCTTCGTTGGCTTGCATCATCTGAGCACCCACTAGTTTTATATTTGTCAGGTCGACGTAAGGCTCCCACAAGTGTTGTTCTCGTTTGCTTTTATTCCCGAAAGCCTTGGCGAAGGATTTTTCGCTGGAGGTACGTTGGCACCAGTACCTGAGGGAAAGCAATGTGGGCTTGCTTGTGAATCAGTCAAAACTTCAGGGAAGGCATGCTGGCCGCGCTGTTGAATCCGCAAGTACTTTGGGGAAGCATGCTGTCCGTTTCCAAAATCGCGTTTTCCTGTGCAATTGTAGCATGCAGGCTTGGCCCGAGCTCTGAAACATCCCGCACATTGTTTTCAGGTCTTCCTGCGGGAAATGGCCTCCCGCAGCGGCGCCACAATCAAATTAGAACGTCAAAACAAAACACAAGAAATTCCACAACAGATGCAGCTGCCTCTGCATTCACGAATGCAAAAATCAAAGCAGCAGTCCAATAGGAATCGTGCGTCTTATTGCTTACCTCCATCTGTGAGAGACGCACTCCAGAATGCCACCAAAAGTCTTCAAAAAAACAACATTAGAAACATGTTCACGAATGCGCAGTTTGACAACTTCCCATTGGCTGGACCCCATGCGACGAAGACCTTCACGCACAAGCTTCCGATCCTTCAGTGGCCAAACCATATGCTAGTTGTTGCGCATCTTTTGGTGCAGGCTCTCTGCGGCTCTCTGTCGCAACTTTCCACGTTCAACACAGGCTGAATTTGACTTCCTGCCGTGCAGCCCGAGGCAGGTTTGTTCTCAACTTGGGAACGCAATCTGTTCAAGGAATCACGCCTTCAGACATCATGGGATCTGGCACAGCGTTGAAGCCTTCGCGCGATGCAAGCAGGATATCTGCACACAAGCTTCCTACTGCAACCGTCCTACACTTTGTATAGCTGACTTCTTCTGACCTAGCTGGTAAACCTGCCGGGGCCGCATCCCGGCTGGAAGTGCTCGGGTGTGATCATCAAGCTGAACCAGGCCCCAGGGAGAAGCACGCCTATACGGCCCATTGGAGTTTGTAAATAAGGTCATAAGTAACTTCATTGGTGTCATACGTATGTATACATATATATATATATATATATGTATAGAGGTGTAGCTACTTTGCTTGCGATTCCACTTACTACAGTACCCGCCACTAGGTGTTCGTGCTTGTCATCGACCGGAAACATTGTGAGATCGGAGTTCGGACCCTGGTTCAATGCTCGTCAACCTTGAGGCCTGGGGTTTAGGTTTAGGGTTTAGGGCTCAGGGTTTAGGGCTCAGGGTGTAGGGTTTAGGGTCTAGGGTTTAGGGTTTAGGGTTTGGGGTTTCAGGTTTAGGGTTTAGGGTTCATGGGTGCCTGGTGGGATCATCGAACCCTGCAACATACGGGTGGTAATGGGTTACAAGCAAGGTCGCATTACGGGCATAATAGAGGAGCCTTTATAAATGGCACAGGGTGTTGGGGTATAGCATAGTGAAAGTACATTCAAGATCCCTGACGAATAATCAAAAAGCAAGTCTGCAGGCCTCCAAACGAGTAACTAGCCGCATATAAATCGTAAACCTGAACTATCCGGGGGAAGCTGAATCTCCCTGCTCTGAGAAAACCAGAGGGATCCGTGGCAAAATCAAGTATCCAATCTCGTGTGCGGGGGCCTCGCAGCTAGATTGGTGCCCCAAGTACTAAAGCCTTCGTCCCTCAAACGGATTCCATTACCCTCCTTGTTGCTATACCCCTCGTCATGGCCGGTATCACCTCTCGCCATCCCTTTCAGAACCATCCTCATCATCACTACAATAATTATAGTAGTAATGTAACAATAATAAGTATTATAGTAATAATAAAAAATAATCATCATCATCATCATCACCTGCATCCGCCGCAAAGCGATCACGCTCATTTCTGCAGGTGATGGTATATGAGCTCTTATTATTCCTATCATGGCTATGTTAAGCCCATAGCCATTCTAGCTGAAACTGCGACAATGCCAAGCAGCAGCGGATGACGCGGGACTGGCCCACTGGAGCGTAGTCACCCTGCACAGGCACGCCAGAAACCCTAAACCCTAATTCCTAAACCCCTGAACCCTAAACCCTAAACCCTAAACCCTAAACCCTAAACTCCTAAACCCTAAACCCTAAAACCCGAAAGCCCGAACTTCACCCCTAACCCATGTTGGTATTTCTCAAGTAGCACCCAGAGGAAGGGAAGATTTTCGCCTTGAGGGTTTAGGAATGTTTGGGGTTTTAGGGAAGTTAGAGGTTTTGGGGCTTTTAGTCTGTTAAGGGTTTTGGAGTTTTGAGGGTCAAGGAATTTAAGATTTAGGGAGCTTAGTCTGTTTGGGGGTATTCGTTCTTTTAGGGATCTTGGAGTTTTGAGGGTTCAAGGATTTTGGGGTTTCAGGGGCTGGGGATAAACCCTAAACCCTAAACTGCTGCGCAGGGAAGTGGTTTCGGGACCCCTAAGGTCAGTCCCCATGGCCCAATTGAGTGGTGCGGCATTGAAAGCTTTATCCCTATATGTACCCTCGTGTTTGGGGTTTAGGGCTTAGGGTATAAAAACTGAACCCTAAACCCTAAACCCTACTCTCTGCACTTCTGACTGCCACCCTGAACCCCTCAGTGCACGCGCGCATTTTTTTTTCGAAAGCCAAGCTCTTATAAGCTGCCTGGGTTTAGGGTTTAGGGTTTGGGCACCATCAAGGGTGAGCTTGGTCCCGGTGCTTGGATTAGGGTTTATTCTGTTTGGAGAGACGCTTCCCGTAGACAAATAACACTATGACAGATTTCGCAGATTCGCCCCATCTATGTGTGCACCGAGACTCCAAACCCTAAAACCTAAGCATGCTAAAACCCAAAACCGTATACACGAAACCTCAAACCCTAATCCATACTTCACAGTGCAAAGCCTGAGCATTCATTGAAGCCACCTTTGCACTTGTCAGCCACGCATTCCGCGCATTGCTTAGATTTGGCATCCAGGCAGAGCATGGCACAGTTGTCCTGAGATGGTGTAATTTGCTTTTGTGCTTCAAGCTCAAGTATTGTTGAGGGTTTCGGATTTTAATGGAACTACGAGTAAAACTACCCTAAAACCCTAAACCCTAAAACCCTAAACCCTAAACCCTAAAACAGACAAGGCCTAGTGTCATAGGTGCACATCGCCAGCGCCCCGTAGCAGTTTGCGCAGCTGGGGCTAAGGCCCACGCTCTGGGTCAGCCTCTGACTCATGCACTGCTCGCCTGCATAAGGTTTTCGACTTAAGGTTTGGGTTTTAGGGTTTTTTGAATGTGCAGTGGCAGCACAGGTCTAGGGTCGGCTCGGGGTTTTTAGGGTTTAGGGCTTAAGGTTTGAGTTTTAGGTTTTAGGGCTCAGGGTTTATTAGAGTTTAGGGTCTAGGTTTTAGGTTTCAGAGTTTAGGGTTTAAGGATGTCTAAGACCTAGGATTTAGGGATGTTTAGGGTGAATTACCGGCTTCAGGCTTTCGGGCCTATAGGGTACCCTAAACCCTAAACCCTAGACCCTAAACCCCAAACCCTGAACCCTAAACCCTAGACCCTGAACCCTAAACCCTAGACCCTGAACCCTAAACCCTAAACCCTGATGAACCCTAAACCCTAAATCCTGAACCCACTCGTGGCACTTCTGGCCTGCTTCTTTGGGAAACTGGGAGCTTCCAAACCTTCTGATGCACCTGTCCTCCCATGTGCCGCCGGGTGGATCCTCAAACGGGGGTACTTGGAGGCCCAGGAGACTTAGGAAGTGGGTTATAAGTAGAGTTATAAGTACCCTAAATGGAGTTACCGTAATTATAACCCTACTTCTAACCTACTTACTAAGTCCCCTGGGCCTCCAAGTAGGGTTTAGGGTTTAGGGTTTATGGGTTAGGGGTTAGGATTTAGGCGTTTGGTCTTTGGGATCCTCGAAGAGGGCCGCGCTCATGACGTCGTCCCACTTGGCTTTCAAGGCCTGGTATTTCTTGACATCGCTGCTGTCACAGCCGCCCGCGGCGAAGGCTGGGCTCTGGATTGAAGAGGCCACCAGCCCCGTGCTGAAGAGGCTGGCAGCGGTCAGCGCAGCACGGCGCCCGGTCTCCGGGGAAGCAGCCGGCAGGAAAGCCGGGCAGCGAAAACGGAGCGCGAACGCCGCAACCAGCGCCAGAGGCAGACACAGCGTCCGGCGCCAAAGCCTGGCCATGGCGACTCCAGGAAGGTCTGCTGATTGAAAAACTCTTGAGCCTGATGGACTGAAAGAGAGAAGTTGAACTAAATCCTAAGCCCCAAATCCTCAACCCACTATAATCAAAAGACTCAAACATTTAGACTCTAAACGTTAAGCCCTACACCCTAAAGCCCTAAAACCACGAGGGCTTGTGGTTAAGGATTCCTCTGAAGATGCTGAAATCCGATGCCCGGGACTTAACGGATTTATGGCTTCGGGACAGAGCTTGCACAAGGGGGTCCTGCTAGGGTTAATGTTTAGTTTAGGGTTTTGGGTTTGGGAATTTCAGCATTTTTCATACAGCTCGCTGTATCCCAAGATTTGCCTAAGCCCTATACCCATTTAGGGTTTAGGATCCGGGTTTAAGCCTCTATAATTGTCCAAAACCTGAATCCCAAAGTCGCTCTCTGTAGCGCCTCACCCGCATCGCGGCTAAGCCGCTTCTTGTTCACGAAAGACACCTCTCGCACCCTAAACCCTACACCCTAAACCCTATATGCCCCTTAAACCTGAGCCCTTAAGCTCAAACGCCTCAACCCCGTAAACTCAAAGCCCCCAAAGAGCCAGTGGGAGGGCCAAGGAAAATTGGCGGCGGCTTTATGTCAACTGAAACTAGGGTTTAGGGTTCAGGGCCCAAAAAAACATCCCAATGTGGCCCCAAACGCCTAAACCCCTCGAAACCAAAGGTCGTTTATAACACCTAAATCCTAACTCCGAAACCCTGAGCCCTAAACTCTAAACCTTATATAATAAGGCGCGGTAATTTGGTTAGGGGGTTCCTTTGATGCTTCCCTAGGGTTTAGGGTTGAGGGTTTCGGGTTTATAAAGGGTTTCGGTAGGCCTTAGGGCTCAGGGTTTAGGCTTGAGGGGTTAGGGTTTAGGGTCTAGGGAGGCATCAAAGCAGCCCCGAACTGAGTTACTGCTTTATAGAAGGCTTCGAGTTTAGATGTTTGGTGCCTTTTTTATGTCACAGGACACTTAAAGGATCCTATGATCGTTTTGGACTCCAAACCCCTGCGCTCGTAAAACTTTACATCTTGAGACCTCTGTCAGAGTTTAGGGTTTAAGGTTTAGGGTTTGGGGATCTAGGGTTACAGGGTTTAGGGATATAAGGTCTAGGGCTATAGGGGTTGCAGGGTTTAGGGTTACAGGGTTTAGGGTTACAAGGTTCAGGGTTACAGGGTGACAGGGTTGCAGGGTTTGGGGTTTGGGGTGTAGGGCTTCGGGTTATCGGTTTACAGGGCTTATGGTCACAGAGTTCAGGGTTTAGAGTTATAAGTTATAAGTTATAAGGTTACAGGGTAAACCCTAAAACCTATCCCCTTTTCGCCTGCGGTTGCGAAGCGTCCCGAGTGAGTGTACAGTTCCACTGCCGGCGGTAGACATGCATGGAACCACGGAAAAGGCGTGCGGACAGAGGAAAGTCGAAGTAAAGCGCGTGAAGAAGCGCGAGGACGGAAGGGTCTTCAAGCCCAGCGTGTTGACGGCGCGCAAAGCGCTGAGTCTTGGGGTTGCGAATGTGAACATAAGCAACCGGGTCCGGAGACAGAGCGTCAGCAGGGAAGACCAAGTCCTGCCGGAGGAGAGGGATCATCTCTGACGGGTGGAGCATACACAAGAAGCCCACGCAGGTGAGGGCAGCCCAATCGTACCACCCCCAGCAGATTGCAAGCGCAACAGACGCCTGAAGAATGGGCTGGGAGATAACGGGACGGCACTCTCCAGGTTCAGCAAGCTGCCACTTACGGTCAATCTGCCAGGCCGGAGACAGATGGGACCGATATTCAGGGAAACGGTCTTGGATCGACGTGATCGCGTAAACGAGAAGGTAGCGAGGGTAGCCACCCGAGTAGAGGTGGAGGCCGAAGGCGCGCAAAGCTAGCGCCGCAGAGGACGCCGAACCGGTGACAGCGGCCAAAGACAAGCCGTGGACAGACTCCAACCAGAAGACGAAAGCATCCAAGGCCTTAGACATTTTCTGTCTAGTGGAAGACGCAAAGCCGGACTGCAAGTCGAGACTTCCACGCGGGCCACCGGTATGCCGAGGGCCAGGGTGCCGTTCGACATCACCAGCAAGCAGAAGAAGGAGCCTAACCCAACGCCCTAACCGACGGGGAACCGCAGCAGACGCGCAGACAAGGTCAAAAGGCGCTGTGTCACCGGCCGCAAGAGAAACAAGCCAAGCAGGCCAAGCTTTGGAGGGCGGTGAGGGAGGAGCGCCTCGCGAAGGACCGTCGGCACGGTTCTGAGCAGAGTAAACGTGAAGCCCGCCCGGGTACAAGCCAGCGCCCAAAACGTAAGGCAGTGAAGAACGCAGGACCCTGCACAAGGCGGCACTAGCCGAACGACCCTTGGCAGCAGCGCCCAAAAGAACACGGCTGTCGATGAGCCCAAGCAGACGGCAACGAGGATGCCTCTTGGCACACCACTTGATCCAAGTCTTGTAAGCCCGGCATTCAAGAACATTGATATGCCCGGGCGCGGCAAACTTGTACCGAAGCAGCTCGACAAACTCCAAGCAATCTGCAAGCTCACCGATCCATTCGGGATTGTCGTGAAAGGCGCGGGGCCTAAAACCTGAACCGTCACAGGGGAAGGACTCGGGACCTACAACCGAAAAACCTAGGGCCCTAAGGGTGCGAAGGGGCGCCGAAGCAGGCATAGGAGCAACCATGCCAGTGGTAGCGGCAAGGGCGGAACCTGAAGCGGCGCGAGACGCCAAGGCACAAGGGTAGTCGGAGCAGAAAGGCGCGACCAGCTCGCCGACGCGAGGAGAACGCCCGAAAACGGCAGCTGAGGAAGGCGAGCAGGAGGCTTCAAACTGGCGTGCAGACGCAGCGGAGAAAGAGCCCGCCACACGAAAGTGAACAGCACCAGCAGGACAGCGACAGCCACCACCCCACTCACCAAGCTCGAGAAGCCAAGGCTTGTTGTGCAGAACGACAAGGGCCCGCTTGAAAGGAGCTCCAAAGTCACAGGAGCAGGCGTAAGACAAGACGGCGCCGAGAGCAACCAAGCCACGGAAGCAGTGAAGCCGGAACATCAAACTGCACGCGGGCTGAGTGACACTGAAGAAAACACCACTAGAGGCCGCTATGCAAAGAAGAAAACAAAGCCGGCGAGCCAAGCGGTTGTGCAGACCGAGCTCGCGCCCCGAAGCAGAGGAAGCGGAAGGGTCAGCCTCAGAACGGGCCCTGCTGCGGCCCCGAGGTAGGAACGACAAAGCCGGAGCGGAGACGTGCAGGTCAAAGAGCGCGCCGCTTGAGACAAGACCACAAAGACCGTGGAAGACGGAGTCCAAAGCCAAAGACTCGAAACGAAGCTCCCCAGACAGGCCTGCAGGAGCCAGGGAAACCGGAGAAAGCCCAGCAAGGGAGTGCGCGCAGGACCAGGAAGGACCTGAAGCGAACAAGTGCAAGAAACCTGCCGGGGTGGACACAGGCCGCCTCAAGGGCAGCGGCTCCGAACCGAAACTTAAGCCAGAAACGTGCGTGTCATCGATGTCCTCAACGAAAGCGGTTCCAGGATCATCATCGAGCCCGGCAGCGGCCAAAATGGCACTGGCAGGTTCAAGCAGCTTGGTGTAAAAACCCTTTTGCTCCGAGTATCTCCAGAGCTCTTTCACGGTTTCCTGAGGCAGAGCTGCAGCACACAAGCCAGCACCATCGGGTGAGGCGTCCATGCTGAAAAGGAAGTCTGCGTAGCCGACGCGCCAATCCGTCTGCAGCAAAGGAGCCAGAGCACACAAACTGAAGAGCTCGTTCACCGAGTCGCGCTCGAGCTGGTAAATTGTGTCTCGCGGAGTACGGCGAGCGTCGACGAACACGCTCTGCAGGATAGCCAAAGCTGGTCTGCGAAACATCAAGATATGTACCCACAGGCCAAGAATAGATGATAAAAGACTCGCTGAGCAAGAGCCTTTCCGCGCGATCGCGGATGTGATGCGCATCAGCACACCAACGCGATGCCTGGGGGCACTGATCAAGCCACTGAGTCCATCAACATCGGCGCCGAGGAACGTACCAGTTGTTATGTTTCGTTGTCGTTTCTTGGGGTGTTGAACTAAACCTACAACCGGATAGGCCCGATCAGAACCCTCAAAAACCTGGGAGTCTCTAAGAGAAGTTTTAGCCTGAAGCTCATCGCGTGAACAAAGCTGCGAAGTAAGATGATCATCTATGGACAACAGTTCGACGCAAGCAGTCCTAGGAAAAGGCCGGCGGTACGCGGCGTATTCATGTGGGCGCATGCTGCAACCAATCGAACTGAGAACATGAAAATGACTCTGCTGAGCGAACTCCACGGCGTGACAGTCGCCCATCGCTAGCGTAGCCAACGCGATATAACAAGGCTGATTATGAACCAAAGGATCGAAAACACTAAACTTCTCAAGTTCCCAAGGGCTGAATGGCATTCCCAAGCAGTTTCTTTCAGCACGTGAAGGTGTCACGACGAATGTATAATACATCTCAGAAAGATCGTCACAGCAAAACCGAAAGAAGTGATTATCAGAAGGGAGGTGACCTAGGGTAAGGAGGGAACCCGGGGCTAAAAGTTTTGTGAACTTACTGAGCCCTTGAGTCCGACTGTTGGCCACAACCGGATTGATAATAAATCTATCGAAAGAAGAGTCTTTACTCACCGCGAAGCACCCAACCGTTTCGTGAAAGGGAACAGCTTTGCATGGCACTAAGCGAAGCGCCTTGTGCTGATCCCACTTTGTCGCCAACTGCAACAGCTCGGCTCGCGTACAATGCACCTGTGCACGAGGAATGCGGGGCCAGGAGGACTCCTTTAGCTTAAGGGCATTAGGGTCATCATACACTAGGCGAGCTAAGCGATCAGAGAGAAATGGTCTGGGATCGAACGATGGTGGCAAAGACCACTTGATGCGATCAGCAATGACTTTCTTGGCTGAGAGACCAGATCCCAAAGAACAAACCCCTAAAGCACCCGAAGTTGCAGCACTGGCACCAGCCTCTCCAGAGGCTGCGGCCTGAGGCGCCGGTGCAAAGTTGGGCGAAACAGGAGCTGATCGTCGAGGGCGAGAATAGGTATCCCATCCGCCCTGAAGTGCATCAACGAATTTAGCAAGCATGCGGTCCACATCCGAAGCGCGACAAAAGTCGATCTGCGGCAGTTCCTCGACCATGCGAGCAAGAAGTTCGTACTTTTCGGCCGACCGTCCAAGCGAAGTAGCACTGAAGGGGCCAGCTCTCAAAAAGTGAAGTGTGACGTTCAAGCGTCTCAAGAACCAAGTGCTGTTCGTCAGTCACAGGCGCACCGCCAGCGCAAGCACAAGGAGGGGGTATGCAGGGGCATCCTAGGGACAACCAGTTAAGAACCCCAACCTGAAGCCGGACTAGATCCCAAGCTAGTTTATGAACCCTAGCTCGGCGGCGGCGCCGTGGTCCGAGAGAGCAAGATGCATGAGCCGTCCATCGAGCCCGCAGGGGCATCGGAACAGGCCACAAATCGCCTCGGGAGTGTCCGGGCAGAACATTGCAGGCGGGAGCACGTAGGGACAATCTAAGGAAGGACCCCAAACCAGACCTAGCACCCCAAAAGGAACTTAAAAAACTAGAGACCCAACTGATGAAGCATGTCTCTCGGAGAGGTATCTTCGAAGGCTCAGGCTCACGCTCGGGAGGGGTATGGGCTGAAACATGATCACATGACAAACCCCTCGGCTCTGCCCGCGCCACTGAGGGCTTCGCCCCAGGTGGATCAGAAACCATACAGGATGAATTAGTAGGCACAGGGGCCCACGTAGACCTATGCAGCTCCACCGCGCAGGTCTGGCATGCACTTCTCTCCCTGGGCTTCAGCTGTCGGCGGCCCCCTTGGGTCGTCGAGGGCGGCGTGGTGGTCGTGTGGGTGGGTCGCCCTCCTCCGCCGCCGCGTCGTCCTTGCCCGAGTCCTTGGAAGGGTCGCCGCTGCTGCTGCTCGCCATCTTGCTTGACAGCCAATCCATCTCCCGAAGATAAGCCAGATTGGCCGATGCCCAAAGGGAGGGGCAGCTCTTCGCGAAGGGCTTCAGGCCGCTCTTCCGCCGCATCATCGTAGACCAGCTCGGCTCTGGCAAGCCCGCCAGCAACCAAGCCAGCTGAGTCCTGCCATTCTCGGTCCCCGCCTGGTCGACGAACAGCACTAGCCTTGCAAACCAGGCCTCCATCTCGACGTTGTCGGTCTCCCGAGCTCGCTGCCAAGCATGTCCGGCGAAAGACCCGATTAGGGCCAAAGTCCTGTGCTCCCCCACCGGGCACCGACGCTCGATGTACCTGCGCATCAAGCTTGAAGGCGGGTCCTCCACGGACTCGCCCAGGTCCTCGGCAACCAAGCGACGGATCTGCGAAGACACCTGCACACTGTCCTTGAGCAGGCGAACGTAAGCATCCCGAGCTGCACTTCCACGAGCGTTCAAGTTGCCGTCGTCTTTGGCTCCTCCTGAAGCCAGAGCAGACTCCAAAGCACCCTGCGGTCGACTCGCGGTCAGCTGGTTGAGCATACGAGTCTGGATGAGCAGCAGCCGATGCAGAATGGGATCCGAAGTTCCGGCCCCGGGCTCGTCCTGGGTAGCCTCCAGGTCTAGCTCGGCGAGCAGGTCGTCGGCCTGCTGCACCGCCGTTTCCCGCTGCGGGGCCCTCTCGTGCTGAGCGATCCTGGGGGGCGGTGCCCCGGCTGCCTCCCGAAGTCTCTCCAAGTCCCTGCCCGATAGCCCCACGGAAGCGGCCTCGGGGAACAAGTCGCGAGCGCCACGCCGCCCATGAGGCGCCGAAGTTCGGCCAACCCCGGTCGCGGGTGGGGCAGCCTGAGCGGCCCTCTCCAAAGCAGCAACCTGAGCACGCAAACGAGCTAACTCCTGGTCGGGCTCTGGCAAAGCCCCGGCTTCGTCCTCGGCATCGGCCTCCTCGTCCGGGTTGTCCTGCTCCTCGGCGGCGGTGGCGTACTCCCCCATGGACTCCTGAAGCTCGGGTTCGGCGATAGCACGGTTGATCCAGTTGTCGGCGGCAGCAAGGGCTGCAGCAACAACCGGTCTGACCACAGTGCCCTGCAAGGTGATCGAAACCAAGCTCAAAGGACTGGAGCGCAGTGAGGCCCCCCGCCTGAAAAGATCTAGCCCGGCCCATGGGACGTCGACGAGTAGGACACTCACTGCTCCAACTGCTCGCCGACGCGGGGTCTCGCATGCGATGTCCGCCTCGGAAAAACCAAAAGGGTTCTCCACGCCCTCCTCGGCCAAACCACCCACCAAAGCTCGCACAGCCGGAGTGTCGGGAACCACGACCATGAAGCCGCCGGCCCGGTACTTGAGCAAAAAGGCTGTAACTCGCATCGTGGCATTCACCTCGTCGTCCAAGAGATAGATCAAAGGCAAAGGCCGCCCATCCGGGGGATTGGTGAGCAGCTGAATCACATCCTCCTGCCTCAGAGCTCCCGAGGGCATGGTAGATCAGCTCCGGAGAGATAGGCCTCCGTCTCAGATCGAGAGGGAAAGCCGTGGCAGATGCAGTTGTGCTCAAGTCGCCCGTGGCGGTCTCGCTGAACGTGGGCCTGAAAAGTAGCGAAGCTCTGCGTCACAAACCCAGCCGGCACAGCAACGCACTGAAGCACGATGTAGTACCGGTTGCGGGCCCCCAAGGCAGGACTCGAATGCAACCACTCTCTCTCTTCACGATAGAGAGCCCCTGCAGAAAGGCCCGCCCTGTAGGCACGTGCGATCCGAGCCTCGGCTGTCCAATCCCCGACCGCCTTCAAACCACGGGCCAGATGATCGAGAGGCCCAAGCCGAAGAGCTCCTAACTCCTCCACGGTGGTCGCTGCTAAGAAATCCTCAGAGGCAGAAGTGCCCGTGGGATCCCTGGAAGGCTCGGTCGCCTCCCCTGCGAGTGGTCCAGTTAGAGCTTGGGGGCTGTCGGCCGGAGCTTCCACTAGCACAAAAGATCCAGTCGGAGAAGAAGGGGCAGCACTAGAAGCCGCTGGTGCAGGAGCCTCGTTCGAAGAAACCGAAATGCGAAGCCCTCCGAAGTGAATCACAAGGTCTGCAATCGAAGGCCGGCCACTCATTCACGATACTCCTGCAAGCACCTCCCAATGTGTCCTCGAAGGCCCGGTGCAGGAGCCGAAGCCAGCTCCAACCAAGCTGCAAGGAATCTCAGGAAGTGTGAGCAATAGCGTCGGGCTGCTGAGGATAAAGCCAATGATGTGCAAAGCACCCCAAGGCAGCAGCCGAAGCAGCAACAAGAAATAGCTAGTAGAAACACAGCCCAAAGTGGAAGGCCACTGCTATGGCTAGGACCCCAGAAGCGCAGCTCTCTAGCTATCTCAGGCAGGGCCGCCCACATAAGAGAAAGAAGCTGCAGAGTCACAACTGAACGGCTGACATGGGATATTTTGCAAACCCTGAACCCTGAGCCCTAAACCCTAACTCCACAGCCTCGACACCGAAGATGGCGAAGGCCAGAATGCAGATCACCAGGGATCAGACCCTTAGACTCTCTTTGAGCTGAGAGGGCTCAGAAGATTTAGGGCTTAGAGCTTGTAGGGTTTAGGGTTTACGGCTTAGGGTTTAGGGTTTAGAGTTTAGAGTTTAGGGTTTAGAGTTTAGAGTTTAGAGTTTAGGGCCTAGCGTTGAGGGAAACCCTAACCCTAAACGCCTTCGGATGTTCAAGGTTTTTGCCGGTTCTGGCCTAGAGGGGGGGGCGGGGTGCCTGGCTTAAACCGAGTTTATTTGGAAGCTACCATTCGGCTTTTACGGATGGGTTCAGGCTTTCTCACAGCAGTAGCCGAGATCTCATGTTACCGTCTCGTGGCATGCGAGTGTCCTACAGAAAAAGCATTTGTTTTCCAAGAAAACATTAAACTTCCATAGGATGTATGATATATGCGAAAAAAGAAAATTTTCATCTGGCTTCCAATAAGAGATGAGTGATTTCATATGGTTTTCTGGAAACATGAGTATTCCATACGATTTCTCATAACACATAAGTGTTCCGTATGGTTTCCGGAAATAACAGTATTCCATGATGTTTCTCATGAAATGTGAGTATTCCATATGGGTTCCATTAAAAAAGAATATTCTTCCATACGATTTGTCATAAAAGATGACTATTCCATACGGTTTTTGGGAAATAAGTCTTTCATACAATCTTTCGTAAAGGATGCGTATTCCATATGGTTTCTGGAAAGTTTGCATATTTATTGTGTTTTCTCAGGAAAGATGCGTATGCAAGATGGTTTCCGGAAAAACAATAGTCCATAAATGTTCTCATAAAAGATGGCTATGCCGTATGGTTTCTGGAAGATGAATATTTCATAGGATCTTTCGCGTATTCCATATGGTTTCTGGAAAGTTTGAGTGTTTACTGCGATTTCTCATGAAAGATGAGTGTTCCGTATGGTTTCCGGACAAAAATGTCGATCATGCCGACGTTTAGAGTTTAGGGTTTAGGATGGTTTAGGGTTTGGGGTTTAGGGCTTAAGGTTTAGGGTTTAGGGTGACTGTTCAGTTTTCTTGGGTGCACCCACACAGAAAGAACTACAAATGCCCTTCACGTCCACATAGATTTCATCGAACCCCAAACGTACCCCTGCGCTACCCTACACCCGATACATTCTGGCATCACACGCTGCGGTGTTTGATGTGGGCGACTCGGCCAGCTGAGGAGACTTACGATTGATGATATACATCCTGCATTACCTTCAGGACCCTAAACTATAGCCACAGCCACCGTTCTGTCGTTGTTTATCTTGCTGAAACCCAGATGTTGCCGGCTTCCCAAGAGTTCAAGACCCCTGAAGTAGGGAGCACACGTTCAGCTCTAAAAGGGCTTCATATTAAGGCTTGCAGTCTATGCTCATCCGTAGGTTAAGTAGGCAAGGACTAGGGGGACCCTTGCAGATCTAGACTCTCTTTTTTAAAGTCCCTTTTAAGAAAGCCATAAGTAGAGTTAAAAAGGGTCGCGTGTTTGGGGTCTCCTTAACACCACCTAAAATTAAGAGGTCCTGGGCTCTCTGCGGTTTCCTCCATGCAAACTTGCCTTGTTCATCTTCTGGACCTTCCTCTTCGCAGATTCGAGGGTTGAGAGCTTTGGGTTTGAGGTTTAAGGCTTATAAGTTTGTAGGGTCCATGCCGTTGCGCAGCTGCGTGGCCTAACGCCTAACAATTGCTTGTTGGCTAAAACAACCCAGACCAGCACAAGAGGAATGTGCATCCTATTACATGCAAGACAGGATTTCTTTCTTAGAGTCCGAGAAAAACAGTGATTCCCCGTTTTTTTAACCAATTCTCGGCAATTCCTAAGACATGAGCACCTGTTACAAGTGCCCTTCTACTCTGGAGGCCCCTCCAGCACTTGGCAAAAATCTCGACAATTTTCGGACCCAGAAGCGGGCTTATGGACGGGATAGAAATTTGAACGGCAAACTTGCCAAGCCTTTCCGAAATCTTGGAAGGAAACTGCCTGTGTGGAAAATCAGAAACCCGCAATGGAAACCGAGACAATCCAAAGGAACTTTGGAAACCACAGGAAACAGACAGGAAAAACAACAAAAGCGCAAGAAATCCAAAGCACACCACACAAAACTGGCAGGCCAAACTGCAAAAAGCCCGCTGGGAATCTGCACAAAAAAACGGAAACCTGACAATCTAAAAAAAAGGAAGTCTGCAGAAAATAGAGAGAACCCTATGTACTCTGACTCACAGCAGACATCGAAATCGTGACAAAAAGCGCACCCAGAACTGAGTCTGCGGCTGCGGAATCCGAGGCTCTTCAATGAGATCGAACATAGCAAAAGCAGAAACGTTGCAGCCGACAAACCACAGACGGACAACTGAGAAAGCTAGAAACCGAACCGCCGTGCGGAGAAAACAGTAAGAAAGCGAAACGGCAGCAACCGTGGAGCATTTGTGTGCAATTAAAAGCAACCAAGTTTCCCCATTTTTGCCTCAAAAATTGAAAATCTGTGCGAACTTGCAAACTGACGAAATCTCAAGATATGTGAACTTTTCAGAAAGCAGAAACTTTGGAAACCGCAGAACATCTGCAGATAAGGAAAAAGCCTGTGGGCACCGGTGGAAAACAATGAGACCGTACGACAAAAAGAAAACGAAACAGAACAGAAAAAGCCCTAAAGAAGTGGGAAACCAGATGCATGCTGCAAAAAAAAAGGAAAACGTAAAAACCTGTGGGTCATGTTGGGAACCGTAGAAACAGGGAAAATCTTGTATGAACCCACAAAAACTCAAAATTCAAAACCAGATGAAAACTGTCGAATGCAACGGTAAAGAACTGCCTGATAGTAGTGTGCAAGAAATGTGAAGAATTTATGTGACGTGCACGTCAGGTAGGTTGAAGGCCAGTGGTCTTGCCTGCAGATCCAAAAAAAGGAAACCATTGCCTGCTCTTGCAATGTCATGGAAATTGCTGCTAACTGTTGCCTGCGGCATAGTTTTCA
>CAJNJA010005152.1:0-17279 GCA_905231915.1 Symbiodinium necroappetens
AGTAGTAGTAGTAGTAGTAGTAGGTAAGTAGTAGTAGTAGTAGTAGTAGTAGTAGTAGTAGGTAAGTAGTAGTAGTAGTAGTAGTAGTAGTAGTAGTAGTAGTAGTAGTAGTAGCAGCAGCAGCACCAGCACCAGTGGCAATGGTAGTGATCGTCGTTGTCGTCGTCGTCATCGTCGTCTTTGTTTTTGTCTTCATCGTCGTCGTCGTGGTGGTGGTGGGTGTATTCTTGTTATTGTTGAATTGCTAGTATTTACCCCACCCACATCTTCTGAACTCCGACCTCCTCGGATCCCTCCTTCGCTTCGTTCCTCGACTGCACACGGTTTTTGGCTTGGGGGTTCAGGCTTGCGGTGTTGGGTCTGGGGTTTTGGGTTTACGTGCCTCTCACCTAGCTCGGAAAAGCCCGCATTGTAGTTTTGAGGTTTGGGGTTCAGGGTTCAGGATTTGGCTACCATGGATGAAAGCAAGTTTTAACATGCAAAAATGTAATTAGCAGTTCACTAACAACGTGATTGAGGGCTAAACCCTATAGACCTTGACCCTTAGACCCTAAACCACGAAAACCTAAACCGCCCGAGAGTCTGTGGCAGCTCCACAGACAATCTTGGCTCCGGGAATCGCATGCGCTTCCGCCGCCGCTGCCGGAACCACTGCGACACCTCAGGGACCGATTGACCCTTAAGAAGTATGGGCCACCATAACCTCTACCTCCCATACCGTATGTCAAATATGACCTAAAGCCTGTTCAGGGTTGCTTTGGTCCCCCGGGCACTTTGCACTGGCCCCGAAAGCGCAGAGGCATTTCACGGGCCGCGAGCTGGGAGGTCCGCTCCGGTCCTTGCTTTCAGCTGGAGATGACGAGACTTAGGGCGGCGAGGGTTTCAGGCTGTTTTTTCCTAGTTCGGAGCTTCAGGTACCGATGTTTTTCGCATGACAGCAAACCTAGAGGTCCCATGAAGGACACCGAGAGTCTGAAACGTCCAAAGGTCTATCCTCGCCATCCAGCTCATGCTTGAGGGCGTCATTGGCAGAGTTTCCGAGCTCCGGTCCCGAGATCCTCTGTTCCTCGACCTCCTGAGCCATCTGTAACTCTTCCAAAAGCTCCAGGATGCCTTGGCTGACGTTGTTCAACTCCTCCACGGCTGCCGCACTTTCGGGTTCCAGGCTTGCTGCTTCCTGTCGCCCAGTGCTGCACAGCTCTCGGGCCTCCTCGCCACCCTTATCGGACAAGGCCTTGTCAGATTCACTCTCCTCGTCTTCCTCTTCCTCCTGCTCCGCCTCTTCCTCCTCTTCCTCCTGCTCCTCCTGGTGCTGCGCGCTCATTCGGCAAGTGCTGGGCGCAGCTCTTCCATCCTCGTCCTCTGCGGCCTCGGCCCTTTCGGCCGAAACGTCGGTTTTCGGGGCCGGCTCGGCGGAGAGGTCCCGAGCCAACCTCCGCAAGGGACCCGCGCAAAGGCCTGGGTTGCGCAGCTTCCTCTTCCCAACCCCGGCGATGTTGAACGGTTTAGGCTTTTGCGTTTGGGCGGCTGGTGTTTTTTTAGGGTCTCGGGATTGGGGTTCAGAACAGTTGACAAGAAGTCCGCGATACCAAACAGAAGGCTCCGTATAGCAGCCGAGATGCTGGCCAAGGCCGCTTTGAGCATAAAGCCACTCCTCGCGAGCTTTGCATGCCAGAGGAGTTTGCAGCTCTCCGGCAGCACAGGCTGCACCAAGAAGCCGCAGGCCACCTACATTCGTTCGAACCCCTGCCATGACACCCCGAACCATGAATCCCCGAGTTACCCCAGAAACTCCAGAATCATTACATATAAGGAATATATCTCTAAAGCCCCAAATCATCCAAATCTCGAACCCCTAACTCCTATAGCATCCCAACGTCTGCTTGCAGACCTCTGCAAGCCCCACCAAGTCGGCTAGGCCCGGCTGCCTCGGTTCTCATTTTGGTCCAATTTCTCCGCCTAGCTGACTGGGTCGTGCGCAAAGCCAGGACATCAGAGCTGTGTATGGAAGTACGGCTTCTACTACTAGGTATCACTATAGTAACCCCATGACAAAGAAATTTAAAACCCACAATTCCCGCCCACCAAAATGCTTCAAGGGAGACAGGCCATGCCGTGTTCTCTCACGCACGCCTTTCTACCGTACCTCATATGCTGTCCTTGCTATGGTACCTAAACTACAACTTAAGCACCACCTGAACAAGAGCCCAGGTGCTTGGGAAACCAGCCGAAGCTCCGTCCGCTTCTTTTCTTCTCAATGGGCTCCTGTAGCTTTGGAAGGCTTTTTTCTCGAGCGTCTAGCATAAGGGGCTAAGGGGCTTGAATAAATGGGAACAAGGCTTGGGGAGATACTACGGTGTACTTGTGTAGAGACCGAATTAAACGCATTTTACTACCAATTGTGTTACTTGTATAGGGCTTCTGGATCGGGGAAATAAACCGTGGTTTCTAGGGCTCATTTCTGAGGGGTCAGGGTCCTTAGGAACCGTTTTGAGGGCGTAAGGATGGCCTTTGCCACCCCTAAACCCTAAAACCCTGTGGGCCCGTGGGCCTTTGCCGGCTGAAACCAGCACGCCGCACGGCCATCCGGGTGCACGCGAAGACGCCGCCAGCGAAGCAGCTCCAACCCACCTCCCTCGACCTCGGCTCGACAGCTTTTGAAGGTGTATTAGGATTTAGGGTTTAGGGTTTATAGGGCTTAGGGTTTAGAGTTTGGGGCGTTTTTTCCATTGATAAGGCTTGTAAAGGGTTCTAAACGGTTGTTTTCAATTTGGCTCCGAAAAGGGCTTCGGCCACCGGCTTAGGGGTTGAAGAGGGAGTTCTACAACAGGGCTCTGCAAGGTTTCTGTATGAGCTCATAGGGCCGAAAGTGTTCCGCAAGCGCTTCTAGAAGGGCTCAGGGGCTGGGGTTTATGGCGATTGAATTTGGGCTGGGCATTGAGGATTTTCGGCTTGGGATTAGGCTGAAGCCTTTGAGACTTTTGAGCGCGACGAATGCTAGCACAACAGCGACTAGAGTACGATGATTACAGCTGCAATCGCCGACAACTGCGCAAGAACTGCATATCATGCCATCGATCCTGACCCACGGGCCCCCACCATCACTCGCAAGCACGATACTACGACCTGCTACGATGACATGTGCTGCTTGCGCCATGGCCTTCCTCTTCACTACTCCCGGAATGCTACAAAAAATAACATAACATGGTATAATATGCTGTGCTATATTAACATTAACATACTATGGTGACATACTGTTGCAAACAACGATAATATAATCATGATAGTGCTATAATTACTGTATACCGTAGAGAAACCACCGAGGCCAGGGGACGCGGAGCAGGCTGCAGGAGCTGCAGTCGTGCTCGGGCTCCGAGACCTCCCCGACGACTTCAAAAGCCGATACGATATGAGATGCTTTATGACTTTTATAGGATAGTAAGTAGTGTAAAGATGATTTTAATAGTATAGTAGGTAGTGTAAAGATGTACACAGTATATCATACATATCTGGTATCTAAAACCTAGTGTCTCACACAAAAATATACTTTATTTGGGTACTGCCCTCCATACAGAAACAGGTCTTACATATCTATGTCATACATAGTATTCAAAGTGGGGGGGAGTATTCAAACTTTAATGGTTGCATTACAGTATTGGATAAAGAATATAGGCATGTACGAGTACTATATAGTATGCAGTGTATAGAACCTACCATCTACTATCTAGTCTGCAGTATGTTCTAGTATCCAGAAAACAGTGGATAATGGAAAGTACACAGAAACATATAAAGTACCATTTAGAACATGCGGAAAATGGAATGCAGTGTATAAGGTATGGTATATAATACACGCAGCATACATTGCAGACATTGTATTAGAATAGTTAGTATAGCATCGTCAGTGTGGTATAGCACAGAGCAGGATATAGTATAGTACAGTATGGTATAGTATAGTATAGTATAGTATAGTATAGTGTAGTGTAGTATAGCATAGTATAGTATAGTAATTATAGCATAGCAGTTATAGTATAGTGTAGTTTAGTATGACCTAGCACAGTAAAGTTATGGTATAGTATGGTCTGGTAAAGTTTAGTAGCTAGTGTAGTATAGTAGAGACAGTCTATCCAATATTACACGCATGTCACGGAAAGAATGAAGCTTCAGACGGGTTTATGGAGTTCAGAGTTTCTCAAGGGCTTCAGTTCCTCTAAACCCCAAACTGTAAACATAGGTGTGTTTAGGTTTAGGATTTGAGGAGGGCTTCACAGTTCAGGCAGGTAAAGGTTCTCACCAGCGCCAAGACAAGCACGAACAACGTGGTACAAGTGGCCTGGGTATTGAAGTATCATTATGCGGGGACTGGTTTCGGCACTTCAAGCTTTCTCTGGGTTCCTGCAGTAGGAACGATAGAAGGGCAGCTCATCATTACCACCATGAACATCGTCATTATAACGATTAGTCAGAAAGGTGATCTGCCGATTTCGTCTACCCCAACTCCACCTCCTGGTTCCTGTCCGTGTCCTCCACCTCTTCCAACTTCATCTCGACTCTTCCGTCATCACATCGGCGTCATCATCACTGCCACAGCCATGATCGTCATCATCCTCGTCGGTTCTCAGCAACATCAACAACTGGAGCAGCAAGCATGAAGTCGGGCTTTCATTGTAAAGTCCGTATACAGTCACCCATGCTCTGAAGCATGCCCCTATACACTTACCTAGCCCCCATAAATGGCCCCTAAACCTTCTTCATGATCCCTACAACCGTGGGTGTCGTGCCCGCCTGTAGGCCCAGGCGAGGGAACAGCGACTGCAGGAAGGCTCCACTGTAGAGTCGCTCCTGCGAGTCAAAGAGGCTTTGATACCTATGCTCGAAGATGCATAATACGAGTAGTTGTTTTGGAACTGCAACTGAACCTATACATACATACATACATACATACATACATACATACATACTTTCATACATGCATACATTCATACATACATACATACATACATACATACAGACAGTTATGCAGACTCAAACCTGTTCATCGAATTGATTGTAATTATGTAACAGCACATACTACAAAGCGAACTGTTTGCTACTAAGGCCAATATAGCATGCTGATATTTTGGCTTGCCAAAATGGTGTGTTGCTCGTGATGCGCCGCTTTGATCCTTTCGTTTGTATTGTTTCGCATGCTGGATTGATACAGTTCGCGATATGTGGCGTGGATGGAAAGGAGCATGGTCCGGGCTCTGGTTGCACGGGCAATTGCCCCCCACCCCCTTCCCCCTCCCCAAACCCTAAGATTGAACACCATATTCCGACTGAAACAGCCTTCGTTCCATGGTGCTGCAAAAAATTGTATCAGAACCACAAGTAGCAACATGCAAGGTTGCTTAAGAAGCTGTAGACATGTGTGATATACATGTATGTGTATGTGTCTGCATAGGTCAGAAAATGACGGTTTGTATTTGGATTTACGTACAAATATGTGCGTATAGGAATGCCTAAGCGTATATATGTATGTGTATGTATGTGTGTATGTGTATGCAACGTACGTCTGTGTATGTGTACGCGAATGTAGTACATGCATGCATGGATACATGGATGCCTGGATGCATGGACGCATGGATGGATGGATGGATGGATGTGATCTTATGTTAGTCAGCACCACCATGGAAGAATGCCCTTATCCTAAGCCCAGCATCCTAAACCCTAAATCAAACCCCCCAACCCTCTCCTATCAGCCCGATCCGTAATCCTTAATCTCCCAAACCCTATAATCCTTGAACTTTAAACTTTAATCCCTCATCCTAAGCCCTATTTGGCCCTACTTAAACCCTATGCCCTAAACCTTAGCCTTTCTATTTTAATTCCCAAACCCGAAACCCGAGGCAGGCTCCAGGGCAAGGCTTGCAGGTACTGCCAAAGCCAGGGTCCCTCGCAGTTCGGAGCCCGACTTGGTTTGGCCTTAGGGTATGTTAAGGGGCGAGGGATTAGGGTTTCGGGTTTAGGTTTAGGGCTTACGAACTCATAAGGTTTAGGGCTTACGATTAGGGTTTAGGGATTGAGGTTGAGGTAGGGTTTAGGGCTTGAGGTTTAGGGTTTGGGCCTTCAGGTTTAGGGTTTAGGGCTTGAGGTTGAGGGTTTCGGGATGTTTTGTCTGTTTTGCGTGTTGGTGTGGCACTTCTCGATTTGTCTGCAGCTACCTTGCGAAGGGTCTATGCTAATCTTCACGGTAACGTTCTACGCTTATCGGTTTTGGGTGGTAAGCTTATTGGGGTGTTTGGGGCGGCTGGGTTTCAAGGCGTGCAGGGGTTCATTCGGGCTCTGCAGCAGAACCATAAACCCCAAACCCCTAACTGCTAAATTACACCCTAAAACCTCTTAGAGTGAACCCTATTGGGCTCTAGGATCTAAATAGTTTAAAGCTTAGGGCCTGACGTTCTTAATCTACAGATCTTGCGGAGCTTCAGGTTTTACACTTTCGGCCCTCAAGCTCTCTTGCAGCCAGGAGACGGTAAAGCAGTTGCGGGCCGCCACCGGCGCCGGCCAGAACGGCCCAGCCGGCACTAGGCCTTCACGGCACGTAGTTCAGCTATGCAACATAAGCATCTGCTCCATTACAGCAATACAGGAATGGGAAACATAGCAACAACACTTCTGATAATGTTAGAAACAACAGTAGCAACAATGACACTAGCAACAATAAGAACAACCACTATACTAACAAGAATGAGCACAGATGATGGGCCATAGCAATACTAATAATGCGAGCTGTTGCTTCGAAGGTCGCAGTAGTGTTGGCAACAGCAGCTGAGCAAAAATCAGCAACATCAACATTGAGTAGCCCTTGTTGGTGGAACTATCGGAAGAAGCAGCATACCAGAAAGGATCGCGGCTTGCCAAGCCTCCTACGCGTTTAGGCTTTGAGGCTTAGAGTTTTGGGTTAGGGTTGAGGGTCTCGGGTCTGAATTCTTGAGCACCTTTTCCCCCCTTGCCAATCCAGCTTAGCGGAATCCACTTTGGTGGAAGGTCTCGGGTCTAGGGCTTAGGGTTTAGAGTTTGGGGCTTAGGGTTTGAGTTTGGGGTTCTTTGGTTTATAGTTTGGGGTTTAAGGGTTACGGCTACATTCCACCTAGCCGAAGGCCTATCGGACCCCGGTTAGGACAGATGAAACTGATAGTCACTATAGTGGGAATAGTAGGTTGTGACCCCATGACTCTTAATCTCAAGAAAAATGTTCTTCTCTCTGTCATTGTTGCTACTACCGCGAATACTGGCATAAACGGAAGGTTATTCATTATTGGATCCACAGGTGTGCCTCTGCACCTCCACCTCGAACTCTTTGAGCGTGGCCTCGAGGATGGGTTCTTGGCGCCTTTTCTGCACACCTGGAGATTTTAAAGTGCAGGGTTTGAGATTCTAAGGTTCAGGGTGCCGGATACTTTCCCCACCCGCCCAGCTGGTTTGGGACAGTACTTCACGTCTAGGAGTTGGGCGTAGAGGCTTCGAGATGAAAGCTAAAGGAACATTGAAGCTTCTTTTCCGGGGCCCTCATAACAAGGGTATTGATACCCCTACAGTAAACCCCAAAAAAGTTGGAAACCGGATTAAGGCCAATTGGTGCTGGGGTTCCCTATACATAAGTCTTAAGGACTGAGGCTATTGGGTTTCCACCTTTTGGGCTTTTACTGTATCTAAATCCGAGAACTGACGGCCTGAATGCTAAACTCTAAACAGGGAATCCGAAGGCCAAGCTGCCAGCCGCGGCGTTCCCAAGGAAGTTCATCACCGAAGATCTGGAGAGCGTTGGGTGCAAAGGCAGGGGCCTTATAATGATACCCTAAACCCAAACCCCCAAACCTCTAAACCCTAAACCCCGAATCTCTAAACCCTACGTAACCCCTAAACCCCCAATGATGGGAAAGGGAAGGACCACCCCTGTTGGTTCGCAGAACGGGTGAAGCTCTGAAGCTCCTGACGACTCGCGCTTCGGAGCTTCAGGGGCCTGTTTAGAGTTTAGGATTTAGGGTTTAGGGTTTACTGTTTAGCTTACAATGGCCTCAACAGTCAGGGTTGTCAAGCAGGCCCGTGTACACCCGGTTCATGCATATCCCGCCCAAAGTCCAACGTTTGGACCCAAATCGGAAATCCCCGAGCTTCCCCCTAGACTCTAGACCAAACCCTTAAACCTTCATAATCCTATACCCGAATCCTAAATAAGACCTAAACCCTCAACCCTAACCTCTTTTCCAAACCGAAAACTCGAGAGCAATGAGACCTGGAAGCTCGAGGAAAGCCGAGCCATGGAGAAAGCGCAGGAGACAGGCTCAAAGGGTTTAGGGTTTTGGGTGTTGGGTTTAGGGTTTTGGGTTTGGGGTTTAGGGTAACGGACCCAAACATTGACGGCTTTTTGCGTGGATCTTGGGGTTCAGGGACCATGCTATGGCTGCTGCGTGTAAGGCCTTTCGGTCGAATTAAGGTCTAGTTGACATCGCTGGAAAAGGCGGCCCAGGCTTGCCAGCGTCATGAAGGTGCCTTAACTGATCGGAATTGGGGTTTGGGGGTTTAGGGTTTAGGGTTTAGGGTTTAGGGTGACGGGCAATATTATACTATCATCAGAATGAGGAATCCTACGGAACAACAGTACGTAGCTTATGACCTGGATAATGAATGATGCTGAAAACCCTGTTCGAAAAATTATAGATCCCCTTATAGGGAACTCTATTGTAGACCCCAAAAATGCAAGAAATACCCCTTACCTCTATAGATTCCTTTAAAAGGGCCGGCTGGAGCCCAAAACGCTCCAGGAGGAGCCTCGCGAGAAAAGGTCGGTGGTAGCGGCGGCAGTGCGTTTAAGGCTCAGATTTAGGATTTAAGGGGGGTTCGGGGGTTTAGGATTTACGGATTTAGGTTTGGGGATTTAGGATTTAAGGATTTAGGGTTTGGGGATTTAGGGTTTCGGGACTCAGGAATTTCAGATTCGGGATATGCAGCTTCATGAATTAGGGCTGAGGGTATTGCAAAACCCTCAAAGAATCTTGTACATCCTGTTGGAACCTGAATTCTCAAGACCGTACTGAGACCCTACAACATCCGATTGAAGGCTTTAGAGGCTCGGGTTTGGCGGGTAGAGGAGGTGTTTGACATCTCATCCTTCTGACTGTTGCTGGTGTTCTTTATGCATTGTCATTTTTTCTCTTTCTACATGTCGGTGCTCACCATACTTGCTATACCGTAACGGCACGAGTTGGCTCCCTCAGACCGCTTGACTACTAGATCCCTTTTGGAAGCCTTAAAGATCCTCTGTAAGGTACCCTGAGACTGTGTTAGGGGTAGTAGTGTCAGAACCTGATTAAGAAACCTTGGGTCTGCATTAGGGCCTTAGGGTTCTTCATATGAATCCTGAGTTGAATATGCTGGGGTTAAAGGGCCGGGCTTTCTTAGTCAGGTTCCTACATTAGATCCCTACAGGTTTATGCTTCTAGGGCCGGAACTTTGGGTACATGTCAGGGAACATCGCGGCGACCCCCCATCAGAAACCTTGATCAGAAGCGAACACGATGGCCCATGAAAACAGCATTAATGCTGAGGGAGTCTACAGAGCGGGTGAAACTGAAATACGGATCAAGTAGCAAGGCACCTAACCATTGACGTAGACAGGATTTATGGCAACACTAGCTGCGTCAACTAGCTACCTAGTATTGATGGCCATGTCCTGCACGATCGCATCCATCCAAGTTGATTTGGAGTCGCTCCACACCTCGCGAGGCTGCCAATGACGAAAGCACAAGATTTGAGGTTTTACAGCGTATGTTGCGTTTTCAGCTTGCGAATTAAGCTTCCGACATCGGACTCAGACAGAGTAACTAACCTGCACACCTGGACCACCTGTCCCTAAGCGAAACTACTTAAACATTACCAGCGGCCTGGGCGCTGCACTGCTACTACTACGCCCGCTGCTCTTGCTAAGGCTCATGCTGCAAAGTGTGTACTGAGGGCTTCGAGGGGGGCGATACGACCGGCATGACCCAAGTTTAACCATTTCTGCAAACACCAAGAGACAAACAGGACCTGTATCTTGTGGTCTTTTCCAGCATAACGAAACAGTACCTTTTTGATTAGGTGATTAGGTACCAAAACTGCCAAAACTCGCCGACTTGCTTGGACCGGCTTCGGCTTCAAGCCGCGGACAACAAAAACAACTACTGCAAGACGAAACTTTGCAATAACGTCAACGATGACACCCCCTGAATCCTGAAACCCTTAACCCTAAACTCTAAGCCGCATCAGGAGCTCATGTGGGAGACCTCCACTGCATCGCCCTTGCGATACGAGGTGCCGCCGATACGCAAACTGAGCGCACAGAATCTTGAAGGGTCGGTTTGGGGTTTAGGGTTTATAGGGATTTGGGGTTTAGGGTTCTAGGGTTTCCGGTCTGGGGTTTTAGGGTGTGGGCTTTACGGTTTGGGGTTTTCGGGTTTAGGGTTTTAGGGTTTTTTTCCCCACCCGCTTCGCTGCTTTAGGGTTTTGGGGTTTAGGGTTTCGGGTAGTCATAGTCTTTGACTCGCAACTCTGGCTTCCTCTCCAGCCAAACGTGTACTCGAATAGAAGTAGCCTCGCGGGCTTGCTCTACACATCTCCGTCCTTCTTTCCATAGAGCCCGAGAGTTAGGGTTAAGGGTTTAGGGTTAAGGGTGAAGGGTTCAGGGTTTCTATCTCTCTCTCTCTCTCTCTCTCTCGCTCTCTCTCTCTGTCGCTCTTGATGCGTTTCTGGCTCCCCCATCTCTCTCCCTCTGCTGCCGCGCTCACGCTCGCTTCTGCTCCTAGGCTCCCTGTGAAACGCATGAAAGACTAAGCAGGGCTCATGTCTTCACCGGAGGACGTGAGTCTAGGGATCTGGTCGGCTAGGGTTTGGGGCCTTAAGGTTTTCGGTTTGGGGCCTTAGAGCTTAGGGTTTAGGGTTTAGGCTTCACGGGACGACTTTTCTGGTGAATTGGCGGCTGCAGCCTTAGGACGCAGCCATGCTGACATGCTGTGAGACGGGGCCGGTCATCCGACTGCAGATGAACCGCGAAGCCTCACCCTAAGCCCTTAATCTAGGAGCAACTGTGAGGGCGGCTTAGTTCCATCCTGTCCTATTAGGAGTAGCCATATTGATTGGGGCATCAGTATCATGTTGATAACTATGATTATATGACTATCATTGTTAGTATAGTGTTTTTATTAGTAGTACGATTCCTGGTATTAAATCTTACTGTTATATAGCATGTTCATAAGTTCATATGCAACCATCAGTGATCTTATTCAGAACGGCTCCCTGAGACGAGAGCGGACGATGCAGGAGCTCCAGGACCTTAAAAGTGCTGGAGCTCCTGCATTGGGCTTCGGGTGAGACAAGTGTTTACTGTAGGCGTTTCTCCCTTTTTGTTAAGGGTTCAGGGTTTAGGGTTTAGGGTTTAGGGCCACTTTGGGGCTTTAGGTCTAGGGCATAGGGTTCTGTAGGGGTTTGTGTCTTTTTGTTACGGGTTTCAGGTGCCTAAACCCCGAAGCATCTTCGGCACCTGGTCTCCTCCCTCCTCACTCGAGCAGCAGCGGTGGAATTTCTGGAATTTCGCCTGCACAAGAGCCACACAGTCTTTGAAGAGCAGAGCATGAGAAAAGTTGACGCGGGCAGTTGCAAAGCCACTGTGGCACAACCAGGCAGCATGCCACACAGTCTTATACGGCATCCTTGGAATCACCAATCTTTACTAGAACCGATTCCCTGACTCGACTCAATAGCCCTCAAAGTGACCTGAGGACCAACCATGCAAGTCAATACGCTAGCGTTGCCAAAGACAGAAGAGCCAGAACGACCCGACACCTGGAATCTGGCAAGAGGGCTTGTAGCTGGACACTTTCATGCATATGAGAAAGAGGCTCCTTAAACTCCAACCCCCAAACCTGAAGATCGGCCGTAAACATTAACCCTTACACCTTTAGAGCTTTGGCCTGCACCCTGGGAACCCACACGGTTGGGGTTTAAGGTTTAGGGCTTTACAACCCCATAGAATCCGGGACTCTCAGTCTTATATAAGCCTGCCTGGGAAAGGGCACTCTGAAGATATGGGTAGTTTTCTATAGTCGGGTCCCTTTTAGCGTCCTTTTCATAAGGGTGCCGTACGACATTGGGGATCTAAACAGGGTATGTTGCCTTAACCCGAAACTGGAAATTCCTAGAGTCGCACGGTCCCGCCACAAGCTCTCTGAAGCCCGACTCCGCCACGCAAATCGGTAATCCGAAACCCTGAACCGAAACCTGAAATCGTCGGGTTCATGTTTTTTTGAAAGCATCGTTTCAGTTTTGAGGCTTGCAGAATCCGACACCGAAACCACAGCTGCCATCGACAAAAACAAGGCGTCGATGCAAGTATGTAGGGTTGGGGTTCAGGGGCTTCGAGCATCGCCGTGAATCCAGCCACGGGTAACGGCGCCGCTCAACCTTACTTTCTCCTCCGATAAACGTCATTGGCAAATGCGGTATAGGGGCTTTCCAGCAAGCACAGTCTGTTTTCTGCCCACCAATCATTGGCATCGGCACACGGCAAACATGGTTCGCCAAAGTAGAAAGCCAGCAAGAAGCTAACCCCCCCCCCCCGTTTAGAACCGTTGCAAAACAACGTAAAGCCCTACGAGACTTGTTGCAAACCCGATGGAAATCCTGCAGAGCTCGATAAAACCTTTCAGAAGCCCATTAACAACCCTGTAAAGCTCTGCAAAATTCCAGGGAGAAATCCCTAAACCTAAACCCTCACCGCCCTGCCGTACCTTCAGTATTATGCACTTTTCCAGAGCCTGTCAGCATCGCCAAAGCCGCCGCCCCCTGTGGCTCGGCTCCAAATGCCAGCACTCGGTCCTGGGATCCATTCCAGCTTCAGGATTCTGATAAGGGTACTGAAATTTTGAAATTTGCGGCTTAGGGTCTTTAACGATATTGATGTATTGCTTGTTTTGTCTATGCTTGTTTTTACAGGCTCTATGACTGCTTAGGATGCCTCCTTTGGTATTCCGTCGATGAAAAGACATTGGATACACGAGCACACAACAGATATCACGAACCCAAGCCCTGCACCATCCACACCGCGAGAACGATACCAGCCAGGATTCGGCACAGCATCGCTGTCGATGATGACCTGCTACGTGTCCTCCGAGGCTGGTTTTTCGGACCACTTAGTTGCACATGACAAATGGTCTGCCGATACAAGTGCCTTGAGCAGACCACCATTGCCAAGCAGTCACCAAGTCGGCATTTCTCAAAATTGGGAGTATTTTGCACATGGCGCAAACGACAGTGAGACATTGACAGCCACCGAAACCTCGGAAATTAAACATCCTTCACGAGCCATAAAACACTCGATGCCTGAAGCCCTCACACCATCAAAGAGAGCCCGATACCAAACTCCAACATCTGCTTTAAACATGAGGAATATTCCTGATTTATGGGCACCGGGCCCTCTCTCTGACACTCTCTCTGTCGGTACCCTGAAGACCACCCCTCAACGGTCCCTCAATCTAGCTATACCGCAATGTACAAGCCCTACTGTAATTGGCAAGACCCCTATATTATTGAACCCTATGCAAAAACCTCTCCTGAAGGGCTTGCAGAACCCAATGAACCATTGTTTACTTTCAAAGACCTTCATCTATATATTATATCCCAAAATCCTAGACCCGGAACCCGTAAACCCCAAATTAACCCCTAAACCCCGAAATCCTAACCCTAAGCCCTGACTCACCCCTAAACCCTAAACCCAATTGATACCTCCCTAAAGCCAACCGCAAGTCCCCTAGCTAAACCCTTTTTTACATCTGGACTATGCATATGCCAGGAACCGAGGCGCCGACTGTGCTGAACCCTAAAGCCCAAACCAAAACCCCAAAACCTTAAAACGTAAAGCAAAAGCCTGAACCAAACATCTTCAACCAAAAGCCTAAACAAACCCAAAACCCGGTTAGGGTTTAGGGTCCCTAAACGAAAAACCTCATCCCTGGAAGCCTAAACCCTCAGTCGGCCTCGCCAGGCTTGGATCTCTGACCGAGGCTTTCCGACGATCTCGGGCCACTTCAGCCACCCGCCTGCCGTTGATCAGCTTTCGGCTTTTGAGCTTCTTGTTGGGCTTTGGGCTCGTGGGGTTTACATAGGGTTGATATATGAACCTCGACCATGTGATTGCTCGTGTGTGTGTGTGGCTACAAATGGAAGCGGAAAGCCCTGTAAATAACGACCGATTTCGTGTTCATGGACACTATCTACAATCCCGATGTGTCTTGCTGAAGTGGTAAACAGGAAGGTCCAGTTTTTGCTTTATGTCTATATTTATCGTGACATCATATAAGGTGTGATGACCTATCTCTGTTCCCGTCTTGTGTGTTACTCTCAGAGGCCATACTGCTGCATCTAAAGGGTCTGCTGGGGCACGCGCACACAAAACATATGTGCGAGTTTGTTTGGTTGAATATCGTTGTCTTTATTAGTCTTCGTCTTACGTTTCATCCTAATCCTAGTTAGTCTTATTCTTAGTAATAATGTTAACATTGGTCTTGACCTAGTCTTGATAGTACTTTTATTCTTAGTATTGCTATTTTCATGGATTTAGGGAGCTCCCTAAACTACCTAAATTCCCTCACCATGAACGGGAACACATGCATCCTACCCATGGGGTTCAACATTTGGGAATTTAGGGGATTAGGAAAGTTAGGGAATGTAAGGAACTTGGGGAATTTGAGGAATTTGGGGAATTTAGGGAATCCCCTCAAGGACATAGGGCTAGGGACTAGGGAATTTGGGGAATTACTTCTGGAAGGTTTGTCTTGCGGGGTGTGTGTGGGGGGGGGGGGGGGGNNGGGGTTGACTATATGGTAACATATTGGATTTAAGATGGCTTAGGGTTTAGGAGGGTTTTGGGGGTTTGTATGTTTAGAGGTGCTGTTGCCTGGGGGCTTCGGGCTCCGAGGTTGAAGTTTCTCTTGAAAAGGATGAGCTGAGGAGAACAGACTAGCTGTTTTGAGCTGGGTTCATGGCTTCGGGCTTTCATGCTGCGAATATGAGGCTTCGGCCGTACCCGCGCAAAGGATAGCGTGCTGGAACTGGCTGTTGACGTTTTGCACCGCCTCCGTGTGCTTTGTTCGTTGCATGTTTGTATCGTGCAGATGTTTGAACAGGAGTCAAACCCTTTATTATCCGCAAACCGACCCAACCAAAAGCAATTCTGCCAGGATACCGCTGCCAGTTTGCTGAAGATGCCGAAGGTCGTCATCGTTAAACCGATCCGACATGATGGAGAAGAACTCTAGCAGCTGGCTATCCACCATCAGAAGGTTAGGGTGCGCACGCAGAACCTCCCGTGCCGCCAGTGTGCCGAGGTGCTCCTCCACTTCTCTGAAGCTCTCTCGGAAAGTTTCGGAACCGTGTGTCAGAAGCTTCGGATGGCTCTGCAGCGTGGCCGAAATAGATTTGAGATCCAAGAGCTCTCGAATCGCAGCACAGCGATCTTGCATCAGCGGGACCGTTACGGGAGCCTTCAAACCGCCCAAACTCTTCAGGATATCCCGCGCCACAGGCTCCGAGGTGATCCCGGCCAACACGTCAACCTGCATGGGGCCCCTCTTTCCTACAGCGACGACAGGAAAACTCCATGCTTAGGGGCTAGTGGCAGGAGAATTGGTTTAAGCAGGCTAAAAACCATCAGAAGATGTGCCGCCTTATGCTCAAAGATCCAGCGTGCAATGTCCTCGTGGCTACCTTCCTGGCAGAGCTTCGGCCAGCCCGTGCGCGAGCTTCCCTTCACAGTCAGCTTCTGAGGCGGCTGGAAAGCAGCCTGCGTTGTCGCCTCGGTCATCAGCACCTCCCTGGCCATCTCATCGCCCAGCTCTGCACTTAACTGCTGCAGTAGGGCCTCGACGCGATCACCGGCGGCCAGAAGCGCTGGCTCACGCAGCACCAAAGGCCGCACCACATCGGGGCGTTCAGGGGAGGTCTGCTTGTAGAGGAAGATGGCGAAGAAATCGGGGCCGCAGCCTGGCACGGAGAGGACCTCTCCGGGCTCCAAGTTTTGCGTGTAGGCCTGCATGCATTTCACCAAGGTCCCTTCCGGCGACTCAACGGTGGTGGCGACTTTCTGAGGGATGGCCTTCCAGGCTTCTGCCAGCCAGGCCGGTGGCTCGGGTGGTTCCGTTGGTGTCGGCTTGGGCTTTGGAGGGACAGGCGCGTTCTTGGAGGGTGGCCGATCCTTGCTGCTACCTCGCTTGGTGGCACTTCTTTCTGGTGGCGGCTCCTCCAGTTCATCGCACTGCGGAGTTGGGAACAGGAGCAGAGCAACTGTAAGCTGCTCCATCGACTCGATGCGCATCTGCGTCTCAGCCGATGTGCAGTGCTGTGAACATGGTGGTCCCTGGAAGAGCGTGTAGCCGGTGTAGCCGAGCTCTCCAGGGGACACAAACCTGGGTTGCTGCTAAGGAACTCAGTTTAAGTTACCATCATTATATCCAGTACGTAATAGGGTTAACTTAAATCAAGCTCCTCAACAGAAGCCCAGAAACTTATACATCACCGGCTTCGGCTTCGGCAGGAGAGTCGCATCTGCGTCTGAAACCTCTGCCAGTGGGTCCGGCAGGTAGACGTCCTCACCTGGAACAACAAGCTCAGCAGCAGCAGTGCAGTGGCAGTTGCAGTGGCAGTTGCAATGGCAGTTACAGTGGCAGCGGCAGCAGGCGCTGGAGTGGTAGTGGTAGCGGAAGAAGTAGAAGCAGTAGTCGTCGTCGTAGTAGTAGCAGTAGTAGCAGTAGGAGCAGCAGGAGGAGGAGGAGTAGTAGTAATGTAAGATTGTAATAATAACCCCCCCTGAAGTCGTTTGGTCCAGGGTCCCTTGGGTGGTCGTTGGGTTGGAGGGGTCGGAATCATAAATCTCTGGCCGGGTCCGGGGTCTGTAGTAGTAGTGCCAGCTGGTTTTCGGGTCTAGCCTTCTATTTGCTGTTCTCCAAAATTTTAATATTCCTCAAAGCAAGCCTTAATTTGTTTAGGACTTGGGGCCCGGAATATGTTAATTGTCACCCTTTTTGTTAATATCACCCGGGTCCAAATATCAATTGTTTGGCCGGATCTGCGGTGATCTGGGTCCGCAATCTAAAGTAGTCTTCAGCCCGGAAAGTCTTGGCCGAGGAATATTTTAATTGTCACCCTGTTTATTAGTGTGACGCATACATTACTAGTGGTAGTTGTAGTGGTAGTGATAGTAGTAGCAGTAG
>CAJNJA010005153.1:0-16821 GCA_905231915.1 Symbiodinium necroappetens
GAGGGAGAGACAGAGAGAGAGAGGGAGAGACAGAGAGAGAGAGAGAGAGAGAGAGAGAGAGAAGAGATCAAGGCAGACAGAGCGAGAGAGAGAGACAGAGAAGAGAGAAAAAAGATGTACAAAGAGATAAAGAGAGACAGATAGAGAGAAAAAGAGAAAGAGCGAGAATGAAAGACAATGAGAATTAAAGGGAAAGAAGAAGAGACAAGCGAGAGACAGAACGAGAGAAGAGAAAGAGAGAGCGAGAGAGAAACAAGAGAGAAGCGAGAGAGCGAAGAGAAGACAGAGTGAAGCCAGAGTGAGAATGGACAAGAGAAAGAGACGGAGAGATGGAAAGAGAGAGAGCGAGAGAGGAGAGGGAAGAGGAGGTGAGCCGGTGAGCGGTTCCACTGCCTTCTCTGCCAGGTCGTTGCCATCGGCAGGACCACTGCACCCGGCCTCAGGGCTCAAAACAGCTCCTTGACCGCAGGATCAAAGCCACAGGATCTTCCCGGTAACGTGTTGATCGCAAATCTGCGACGATATAACGACCGCAAAACAAGCAGCCTCCAAAGACCGCCAAAGAAAAACACTTGCATCAGAGACTAAAGCGCCACGAATAGGATGCCGGCAGCAGCTCCTCCTCGAGTAGAGTTCGCCATCTACCTTGATTATTGACATTACATTCGATGCTAGCTACCAGTCAGGATTCTTTGTAAGACTTTGAAGGTGAAGCTGGATAGTTCGGAATTTCGCGTCCCCTCCTGCATCTGCAGGATGTGCAAAAGGATCTCCGATGACCGATGCCATGCTTTGAGACGGAAGAGTGCAAGGATTAAAGAATGAACGATACAGCAGCGTTCTTGAATACTCGGACTGTTATGACTGTTATGCATTCACATGAAGTCATCAAATGAGAAACACATTGTTTGCACGTCATACTCGCTGGGACTTAGCACACTGTCCCAGAAGAACCCTACAATTTAGTACGCTGACACAGCTGATTCGGACTCTACTCAAGCTGCACCAAGCTGCGCCAGGAGGCACCATGCCGCAGAAGCCTTCTGGGCTGGGCGACAGAAGCTGAAACGGCGTCGGTTCAGAAAAGTCTCCTCAGGTCTGGCCATATCGAGGAGCCATGGTAGCTTCCTTTCTGCTTTTGATTCGGCCATCCGGGAGGCAGGTCTTGTAGTCAAGCTACCGGGCATCCAGCACCGACGCAATGCCCAATGCTTATGCCATGTGCTTGCGGCAGCCACACGATGACACAGGTTCAACTGGATGCTACGGCGTTGCATGATTATCTTCACTGGTCACCGCTGCTATTGCAGTTGGCCCAGCTGAAGTTACAAGCCCCTGTCAGGCGGAGTCGGTCTAAGGGCTCAGAAGGAGTTCACGCCATCAGGGTATACTGAATCGGATAAGATTCCACACATGCCGCAAACCGGCAAGGTAGTTGGTCCTCCGTCACATCCGACTCCTGCCATGCAGTGCTGGCTGGTGCTTCAGCACTTGTCGCTCCATATGTCCCGTGCCTTGCTTCGGGTCATAGTCCGTCCCACAGTATCCAGCATCTCCCTCGTCGGACGAATGTCGCAGGACCCTGATGAAGCCATTCTCGCCCCACCACCTTCAGTAAAGCCGAAGCGAGGGGAGTCTGTGTGCACGCGTCTGAACAAGGAGCAACACAATATCTTCGGAATAAACATGCGACAAAGGCTCTCCCCCCATGAGTTGCGGACCTGAAGCCGGTGTACCGCGAACGGGATGCAAACTAGAATCAGCATCCAGCATTCCCAAAGCATATTTCGGCGTTTTGTCAATGTAGTTCCTAAAAGCAGCGAAACCCAACGGAGGCATGGCAAATTAGCCAAGAGACCAACCAGTAGTCCATGTTGACCTAAGCGGGCAAGCCAAATGCAAATTTGCGAAAATGCTGAATAAACTGCCTGCAGACAACGAAGCACATAGCTGCTGTCGAGGCTCTGTTGCATCATGGCCGTACCCAACCAGCAGGACTGCATGGTTGACGGTGGCATCCCTGCAAAATGTGAAAGCATTGCTCCAAGCATGATTGGATGCAGGAAATTTATGTCCGAACTGTGGCTTCGCAACAAACAGGTTCGGCCTCACAGAACTGACTGCCTTGTCTAGCCTCATCTTCCATATTGCTGCTTGTCCCCAATGAGTTTTGCTTGCTTCATGTCTTGAGCACGACACGCGTGATCACAGACCTGGCCCTGCACGCTTTACCCTGGCTAGAAGAGACTGCGCATCATGTGGGACCTCCGTTACCCCGGAGACTGCAAACATGGCATCTTCTGGGGGACTCCATTGAGAAACTCGTTGCTCGCTGTGCCACTGCGTCGCCCTGAAAACAGCAAAACACGTCACCAACCTGAACTCGGCCACAATCTCAGTACTGAGATGGCAGTTGTTCGTAGTTCAGAGGAGTCTGCCACATGCGAATGTACCCGTCGAGCCTGCGACAGCCGTTGAACACTCCGGACTCATAGCTTCCCCAAGGTCCACCATCCACGGACACGACGACTGGTCCCTTACAGACACTTGCATTGCAGCGACGAAAACATTGCTGGGAAGCGGATGGGTGGCCATCCATCTGTGTCTCCTGCGTGCTGAATCGCCATCATGAGCGGGTTTAGCTTGTTCACCGGAAGCTTCACGAAACCTGGCAGCTCAAGAGAATTGAGGCTCCCAAACAAACAAACAGCAGTTACGCCGCAATGATCGCAGCAAAGCAACTGTTGGCTTTGATCACCTTATACGTCCCAAAGCACACAGAGCACGAAGATAATTGGGTTTTGCGACAATAAGATTAAGGTTACAGTACCCTCTAAGCCACTGCAACAGTACTCAACGTGTGTTCGGCACAGAGCAGCAAGCTGTATTCCTGAGCCACGGCACTGCTGATCGAGAGCCTGTCTTGCAGCGCTCGGTCGCTTCCCGGTCACCGGTGTATGATTCACTTGCCTTGGAGCGCTCAGACCTTACGGCCCTCTGAACGATACCTCCAAATCTTCCAGAGCCGAAGCACCGAGAGACCATGCTGCGAGATGTACTGGAAAGCCAGCTCCCCTGTGGCCCCACCGCAGCCACCATCTCCACCTGAACAAAGCCCTAACTTGACAGAAAAGGTGGGTCAAGACACGGCAGGAAGTCTGCACGAGCCACCGCAGTGCTGGGGATTCTCGACACAGTCCTTGGCAAGTCAGTGAATCAAAGACATTGTCAAGAAGTCATGACTTTGTCGGCCAGGGCACCACCAACTCTTTGTAGGATAGCATGCTCGGGGCTTTCTTGTGAGCGATCTCAGCCTGGCGAAGGCCCAAGGCTATCGCATGGCTTGCCCATGGCTTTACGAACGGCTGACCGCTGACCCTCATCTCCAAAGCTCCAGTAGCAGCGACGGCCCAACAGGATCCGCAGGCCCTTTGATCGATGAAGTACCTGTGCACCAATCTCGCTGGATCAGGCGAGGGCCCGTGCGGGGACCAAGAAAGCCGCGGGCACTTGCCCGACTGAGTCTGCGAGGCCCAGTCCAAGGATTCTGCAGAACAGCACGCAAGAACAGCCGCGTCGTGAAAGCTTCGGACGACTTCTCTTCTGACGCTGATCACTTTCAATGCACATGTGTTGCCTGCGTACTGCACGGAATCAGTCTGGATAAACGACGCGGCAGTCGTGCTATTCCACCACCTTCGCTTCTCAGAACAGCTGGAACAGCTGTGCACTGCGCAGGGAAAAATGAGTGGCATACATAGCGTCATAGACGACTATCAAGCCAAAGTACGTGCCCATTCTGCGGTAACCAAGTACTCGGCCAAACTCTTCGTGCGTCTGGTCCTGGGTGGATTATATAGATGGCTTGAGTGCAAGTTTGCGAGTGTGAGTGTCATGGTGGTGCATCACATGAGACTCTGACGGAGAAGCGGTTGAGGCCAGCAGTCCACGTGCCTGACTTCCGCAGTTGATGACAACAGTGCATCACGGGAACACAGTCAGCTTTACCACACCTGAGTCCATTGTTTTCGAGTTTGCACACGACTGATTGGAGCTCAAGATGCGATCGGATTTCCTGTTGTGCTCCGTCACCTTCGCGTGGCTTCGGGCAAATGCTGCCATCCGCTCCGATCTCGAGACGGTGTCGCCCAGCCGCTGCACGCCTAGGCGCACGGCGGGCACCGATGCCCCCATAGAGAATGACATTTCTTGATTACCGTTCACAGAAAAACAAATGCTTCCAAGCACCATGACGCTCCAAGAAGGCTGCCTCGGCACAGCTCTGTCAACTCCAGCTTGACCAAACCTCTTCACGCTTCACTTACCGCGCCCGCAGCTGAGCCCCGGGCATATGCAGTCTCCAGGCTCACACCTTCAATCTCCGCTGTACGTTCCGTGCCAAGCCTTCGAGACTGCGGGCTTCGGGGCAATTATGGGCTCCATGACTTGGTCAACTTTCACAAACTGCAGATCGCATGACCAGTACTCACCGTCACCGAGACGACACCTCAGCTTGCTGGCGGAGGCAGCTCCAAGAACTGCTGCAAGGACCAACTTCATTCTCCTGGCTTTCAGGGAAGCTACAATGTTACAGACTCAAGCGCTTTTGAAGACTGCTTGATTGACCAGATCCGAGCCTCAGAATCTTCGTTAATCGGGATCCGACACGTGGCCCTTCCATCGACAAGAACGAGAGGGTGGATCATGATTTGGGCAAGACCCCCACCAGCCTCGGAGGAACAATCCCAAACCCACTCTCGGTGAATGTGAGACTGTCTTGAACCAGAATTCCACGGTTCATGGCAGGGGTTTGATCTGACGAGCCTGTGCTCGGGTTGTCCTTCCTTTCTCTTTGCCACGCCCGAGCAGGAGACAGGCAAGAACCATTCTCTTTGTTGGGGTTTGTGGGCTGTGGATGTGGGCGACGCTGCAGCATACAATCCTTCGTAAGAAAAAAACGCAGCACATCAGAATCAGAATCGTACGATGCTAGGTGCTCCGTGTTCAAAGGTGGAATGAGTAATGAGAACCGTCGTGTGCCTGACTCTTTGACCAAATCTGCGGCAAAGGTGTCCGCATAATCTGCTTCAGTTCATCGCAGGTCCCTGTACAAGCCAAGCCCTGAAGCTTGGCACAGTAGCTTGGAAGCGCTCTCCGCTTTGCCTTAAGCAGATGTCCAATGAACGATGAGCGTTGTACAACTGCGCAGAACGAAGCGAAGCATCGCGAATGCATGCAGGTCACATCAGTGTCCCACTGCTGGAACACCAGGCATGAGACGGAAACAGCATCATCTACCCGGTAGCCATAACCAAGTCGACGAGTCGACACCTGTGGGTTTACATGCAATATCATCATTACTTCCCGGGTAAAATGCGAAGGCGTTGCCATGTGCAGCAGACAGGGGATACCGTTCCTGAAGTGGTCTCCAGGCTCTTTGGGAAAGTCCCGTCCGCGATGATTTTCAGCTTCTCACTGACTGAGCGTATCGCTGATACTCTGAGCGTGTTGGAAAGTCTCTGGGAGTAGCTGAAAGCATCAGCGCTGCCCGTGGCACAACATTAACAGCATGCAAGCCAACAGCCAAGCCGCACACTAGGTCGGCCTCGACACTCCACGAGGTCGCGGCCAGGCATTAGGAGGATGGGACCGCAACCCAAACCAAAGGGTATCGAAATCATCCTTTGTTTGGCCTGTCGAAGGATTAAGATCATCGCCCAGCAACTCCTTTGACTCAGGTTGACATCCCACCCTTGATCACAAACAAGTCCTTGCAAAACTCCTCACAAATCACAGTTGAGGAGCAAGAGAAAGCTAAAGACACACCTGGGCCTTCGGGATGCGAGCACCCGCAAACAGAACCTATCTACCAAGGCTGATTTCTAGAATTATCAGAATCAGGACTAAGAAGTGGCCGCCCAGCAATTTCATTCTTCGCTCAGTGAGAGGATAGCAGTCCGGAAAGAAACCAAGCCGAAGCACTGCTCATGTGAAGCTGCTCTCTCCCAGCTCTTCGTGCTACCTCTCCGCCTAATCAGCCCCGTCTCGGCAAGGCCGTGCTTGCTTGCCCGGGTAGGAGATTATACGTTCTCGCCACAGAGCTGGAGATACAAACTTTCCCAGAACGCAGTCACGGTCCCCACTCGAGATCCGCAGGCCGGTGCGGCACTAACGGTTAGCATCAATGAGGCACATGGCACTCGAACGGCACTTGTTCCAGTGCTGTCCTCCAAAGGACATGCACCAGCATGATGCCGGTGTTCAACGGCACTGCATGTAATCTGCGAATCGATTGAACTCATAAGCCACAGAGCATGGCAGACTGGAGTGGATGGATGATTCGAAGCCCCATTCCTAAGCTTTGAGCTTTGAGTCTACGCATCTCACTCTGAACAACTTCGGAAGGACTTGTTCTCCCCGAGGGCGCGGCCAGATGTGAACGACACCTGCATACTGACTTTGATTTTCTAAAGGTCTTCTTTGAACGAGATGGAAGAGGAACAAGATCTGCATCCAAGGCACGAGAGCCACTACCATGATGCGGGCCAGGAGCCTGCCCGAAGAACTGCAAGTTGGGCTCGAATCCACGCAGCTCACGGATCGGTTCACCCAGCCTCACCATCCTCGAGAGTCCCGATGCAGTCTCCACTGGCTCGGCCACTTCCGGGGAAATCACCTCCTGCTTCGTGCGGTTTCCCTTCCACTGCAAAGATGCTGCTGCCATCCGCTGCCCAGCCTCGGTGACCTCGATCATCGTGTCGTCACGGAAGACCTCGTCGGAGGATGTCGGAGGCCAATTGCAGCCCACACTTTAAATTCCGCCCATCGCCCAGTTCTGGGGCCGATGCTTGAGCAGCAAAGCTGGACATCACAAGCACTCCACACGCGAGGCTGCAAAGGATCAAGACGTTGATTGCCTTAGCGCCGTGGTATCGCTGTCATTCTGCGCTTCAGATCCTGGTCGTTGCCGCAAGCGGATGCATTTTCGGACGAGCCCATGCTGGGACTGTGGCCCAAAACAGACCAAGGGGAGCTTCCTCGAGGTCTTCACCTTGCAACCACAGTCTGAGAGTCCACATCGAGACCGATACATCGAGCCCTTGAGTGCTCTGAGATGGTCCCTGCCGTTGCACAGTACCGCAATGCATGTTGCTTTTCTCGTGTCGTTGAACTTCATGTCGTGCAGTCTGACACCGTCAGCATTTCATGGGCAGGCCCCAGCAGTGCTGTCTCTGCACGTGGCTGTTTAGCACCACAGCTTCGCCTCTCTCATGGCCCTACCAATGCGGAATCGAACCTTCTCACCTGCCTCAGCTACCCTTCGGCAAGCGAAGCCAACCCAAGCTGCCCAAACTCCGCTCCACACGTTTGAAAGCCAGATCTTTGTACGGCATCTTCCACTATCGCACACAGTAAACTGTTCCATGCTGAGGACAGGACTGGCAGCTGCAGACAGCGAACGTCGCAAAGGTGATTCTCCAATCGCCTTGAAGGAGCCAAGCAGTTTTGATCCATGTGGGCACCAAGGCGCATTCTTGCGAGAAGCCTCCTGGACCGTTTGCATGAGGACTGACAGGAGAGCTGCCAAGTGCACCAGGTGCGAGCCTTGACAGATGCGGATTAGAAGAGGACATTGAGCCTTATGACACCTGCAATCCTTGGCCTCTACCTCTGCCAGGCATTGAGATGTTGTGGGCGACCACAGAAACAGAAACCCCTGGACCACACAGACGGCCCGAGAGCCCGAGAGCACCTCATTGGCTTTTAGCCTGTCGCTACCTCGCTTCCCTCGAGTTCTGAGCGGAGAGCGAATGCAGCAGGACACGTACCTGCAAGTTCCCCACAACCCTCGGCAACTCCCAGTCAAAAGTTGTTTAACAGCACTGCGATGCGACCGCGATCAACTGACCGGAACATTTCAACGTGCCTGCATGCAGAAGACAGAGAGCTGCCTGACTCACACAGATGTGGTGACAGCAGCATACGTCGACAAGTCAAGCCCTGTGCTTCTTTCTCCCTGCCTGCTCCCAACGATCGATCTGCAGCACGACGACTCTTGAACTTCGAAACCTGCAGCCGCGTTAGGATTCTGCAAACACAGGCTCACGTGGTTTCTGTGCCTCGTCCAGCTTTGCGAAAGAATCCATCCTTCTCTGAAGAGCCGATGCCGAAAAAGAGAATGCCACTACACCTTAGAGACTTGAACAAGGCAGAAGAACCGACATGAGCTGCAGCTCCTCATGTGCTGTTGATGTTCGATCGAGGTCAACATGGATCAAATCGGCATTCATTCTGCTGAACATACTGGTCTTTCAGCTCGGGACCAGATCGGGCCATGCAGCGGTGCAAGCGATGTAGCATCCTCACGAAGGCAGCGTGACTTCGACCTCAAGATCCTGAAGCAGACCCTCCGATATCTTTACATTGCTCGCTTTGCAAGAAGCTCACGTTCAGGTCAGCCCCTTATGCACCCTAGCCTATAGCTGATTCGCTTAAGCTGCAGCGTCTCCTTCGAGCTTGCTTTCGCTGTGTCTTTGCCGCGCCCGCATGGAGGCCCATGTCATGCCAAGTCGACGGAGACTTCAAGTTCTGCTGCTCTGGCTGCGGCCTGGCTGGGTGCAGCGGTCCGTGCCGCACCTCACAGAGAAAACGGGAACAGGGCGGGCAATTTCGAAGGGAAGCCGAGTGGCCCGAAGCTCCAAGACGCCCTCGAGCATCGGCTCCAAGTGCTGCTCGGGGATCCTTTGCGAGGTCCGGGCAGCAGCACCATGGCGAGAAACCCTTCCCCCCCGCAAAGCCTCCTCCGGCGCCCTGCGCATTGGTCGGGCAACCATCATACAAGGCCTTGCTTCGTTGCAGCATGCACACATGAACAAGGAGGCCGTCGGTTGCAGGCCTTCTTCTCCGACTCCTCATGTCCATCGCGAGATTGCGAGCTGTGCGAGGTGTGGGGCTCTTGGCACCCCGCCTGCTCTCAAATGCAACTCTGCTTGTAAACATTTGTTGATGTGCACAACCCGGCCTCGTTGAGTGTAGCTCCCAAAACACGTCGGCGGTACATCTTTCGTCAGTTCCCCCGACGAGAATGTTGCCGTAGACTACCGAGGGATCTGACGACGGTGCGAACTACTCCCTGCTGGGTAGTGCAGCTGATGAGGTTCCTTCCAAGTCAATTCTACAAAGGACGTCGAGCATTGCAGCTTCTAGCGTTCACTGGAGCCTCACCGGCCTGACACCACACCGGCTTTCCTAGCTGCTACTTTAAGCGAAGGTTGCGCGAGAAGCTTTGGGGCTTCCGCTTCTCAGGCGCACATAGAGCCTCAGATGCGATCACACATCACACTAGTTGTTGCACAATTCGGCCTCCCCACGCTTGAGGACCACGCAGCTGCGATGGGAACCACTGCGCCCCGCAGCTTGAAACAGCCAAAGCAGCGGGAACAAGGATCGAGGTGCAACGAAACGGTGCTGGCATGATGCCTTCGTCCATGTGTCACCCGGCAAACGGCATGCAATCCAAGTTCAAGCGCTGTTGCACACTTGGGTGAAGCCAGTGTTGGCTTTTTGTCGATGAGACGATGCTTCTTGGCGTGCTTCTGCGTGGCTCCACACAGTTTTCAAGGCGTTCTGTCCTCGGTTACGAGTTCATGCAGGTGCTTGGGAATGTGACTGCGCACTGCTCCGTGGATTTTCAGTCGTCCGCAGAGCCCATGGCCCCGAAGCTCCAAGCTGACATCCCAAGTGGCTGGCTAATCGAGATTTGCGCCGCCGCTTCAACGGCACCCCGAGCACACGCTCCAGCTCCTTCGAGGAGAGTGTCACGGTGTCTTCTGCCTCATGGCCTGCACATCCCTGCGACTCCTCACGGCACTCGGGCAGGAGCCTGGCTTCGCCCTGCTCCACCTCAGCTGCTCTCCCTGCCTTTCCTTCATGGCCCTTCGGTCTCTCGCCTTCTCCAAATAGTTCCTTGAGATGGACGTGGCCTCGAAAGCTCCAAGGCAAGAGAGAGCCGATGTTAGAGTGCATCCGCTAACACCAACGAGACGAAACGATTTTCCCGCAAAGACCGCGTGTTGCGGAAGACTCGCGCTTGCTCTAGCTGCGAGTATATCTACCGTCACATGCGGCAATTGCCACTGCACAGTCTCAACTCTTCATCTTGCTGCGATCAGCTCTCTTGTCCTGCACATAGTAGGACAAGGACCAGTGCAGCCACCTTGACCAGCATGGCAAAACATGCGCAAGTAGTGCTACGAGTCCAATGGAACGTGTGAGGTTGTGCGAAGAGTGGATAAGATAGCATTCGACCGATACTACTAGCCGAATGCGAGATGAAGAGTTCTGGTGACGAGCAGCATTGCCACAATCACCGCGGCGCACAGCCCCGCAAAGCACTGGACGAAGGCCTGTCCAGGGCTCAATGGGGCATACAAGTGGCTTCCTCCGGACACAAGCTGCGGGTCTGGCCTCCACCAAACCCTGGTGTAGAAGCTCTGACTGAACCTGAGCCAGGCTTTTCGACTTCCCAAACCTGCTTTCTTTCTTAACCATTTTCACCTCACTCGAGCCTGAGATCCCGGCACCTTCGGCATCTTCAAACCAACGCACGAATATAGGTCGATCAGGCAGATCCCAGCCATAGACCTCTCCCATCTTGCTACAAGAAAGGACTAGAAGAAGAAGAAGAGACCAGCCTCTGCAGCCTGCTGGGCAGCCTTGAAGAAGTGCTGCCACCTCCAAATGTTCCACTCCACATGCCGCACCCGCACGGGAAGCCTCGCTGTTTCGCCCTCCCGACACGGCCTGTCTGCAGCATGCTGAGAAGATTTCGCGGGCAGAACCACCCCAGTCCTCGCCCGATGTCAAGCTTGGAGGAAGGCCGGGGAACCGAACCGCGAATCGAGAAACCGGAACCACAGAAACCGAACGGCGCAAAAACCGAACCGGCTAGAAACCGCAAAAAATCGAACCGCGGACAGTTCCGTCTGCAAACCCCTCCATGATACTCATAACACCTCGAAGCGAGGATGTCGTCCGAAACCCTGGACTTCCCCGCATCGTGTCCGACCGGCCGGCCGCGCGGTGAGTCCAGGATCCCCGCCCAAATAAGGCCGAAAAGCCTGAACCCTCCCAGCGGCTAGCAAAGTGCTTTTCGGAAGGTTTCAATCACACTTTGTCCCCTCCCAGCCGCAAACAGCATGCATTCTGGACGCCCTGAATGATAAACTCTCCTCGCTCCCTAGCCGCAAGCAATAATATGCAAATGAAAGAGTCTCGGAAACATATCTCCCTCCTGCCCGGATGCACGAGATTAAACTTGGATCTCAGCAGTAAAGCCAATAGAAAACCTCGCGAACCCCCGAACCGAACCGCGCGACGCGACCCGTCCTGAACCGCATCATGTTCATAAACGGTTGGGTTCATTGCAAACCGAACCGAAAGGAAGCGTGGACTTGCTGATGAATAAGCAGCTTGGTTGAAATAATTATCGATGGCATGCACGTTCACATGCATGCACACCGTCCTGGCATCCGCCTTCGCGGTATCACCGCAAAGGAAACTGCGACGTGGCTCACAGCAATTCACGTCGGCAGCGAAATAGTTCACCTGCTTTGTTGACGATGAGGTATCCTGACGGAAGAGAAAGGGACATCAAGTTTCCATCGACACGACTTGGCACGTCCACCTTACCTGTGACAAGCGGCAATCACTGGCGCGATGCAATATGTCATGCCGGAGCCCGGAGAGCGGATCCCGAGAGTTCTCTGAAGGTCCAAACGTGCACTGGCCTTGGTCGGAGGGCGGCATCATAGGGCAAGCTGGCATCTTGCTGCCGTTCAAACGGGGTGTTTCAAACACCCGCACACACACACATGGAAATATGACCTTATCTTGTGCTGTCTCGGGGCCGCGAAGTCCAGAATGCTTGCATCCTGGTAGGCATCGGACGGCTTGGTCGGAACCTGGACTGCTCAAGTCTGCAGCCAGAGCCGAAGGCATCTCAAACCGTGTAAGCTCCTGGCCACGTCACGGTAGGTTGCACCTGTTTTGTGCATCCAGTAGCTGGCCATCTTCCTCTGTTCGATATGAGCTCCAACTAGTGGCCCTGCCACGCAGCTCAACAGCACCTGGGATCCACACGCCAGCTACCTTGTGTGGAAGACTTCTGCTGCAGGTAATGGGATTCTAAGGCACCATCAGGGCCAGCAGCTTGTAAACTGGGCTGGCTCCTCGGAGATGTCTCTCGTAGGCTTGGCCTGAGCTGCTACTATGCATGGGCACAGCATTGCGCAACCAGCTTACGGGGTGTTCTGCGGTATCCTGGACAAGTTTGGAACCTGCACACCTAGCGCTAGCATCCTCAGCACCGCACGAGCCACCAGCAGGCTGGCAAGCCAGGATACACCGGCCAACAGGCTCCACAGGAATCCTGCCAATCCATTGTTGATAGTCATGCAGCTCCACTACCAGTGCCTGAAGACTGCGGCATTGAAACTGTTTCTAGCGGCGGCGGCAGCAGCAGACTTAGAAAAGCCTCTGCATTGTCAGGATCTCTGTCGAGACCACGATATGATTCTGCCCCACCGAGCATGCGCTTCCGAGGTTTACGCACGGGTGCTTGAAAGAGTTCGAGATGTGTCTGACCCTCGACAGGCGTGTGCCTGATAGACCATGTGCAACACAAACCAGCCCTGAATGACTTGAGGGATGGAAGAATGTCGTGGTTTCGCTCTCTGGTTAAGTTATTCTTGCAAATCTTGGAGCTGTTCTGCGTCTCCGTGTGCAGATGGGTTGGACGTTGCTTCGCTCGTGGTCGCGGCACTTTGAAGACCAAAGACTGGGTCTCGGTGTACTGGGGCCCCTTGGCCTGTCTGGCCTTCTCGACTTCATCTCGTGGTTTTCTCGTCTTGTCATGTTCGAATCCGGCACTGGTGGACTATCTATCTTGGACTGCTGCAGTACTGCGAACACGTCAACGTTCCATGCCAGGTCAACGATTCAGCCACAAGGCAATGGCCTGACGGAGGCAAGGCAAAGGCGAGCACCATGAAAACCTCCGTGTATCACTAAGCAGGCTGCGCAACGTCCAAACATCACTGGTACTGAAGCATTTCACTCCTACCAAGGTTCAGGCGTAGCATGACCATGGCACAAAGATAAGCACGGCGACCTCCTGGCTCACCTCAGGAACAGTGACATGTCCTGATTCTTCCATCCTCTGTAAATACTAAGCCATCTGCCATGTGCTCGCGACGGGCTGCTGCGGCATGTGATGCCGTAGCCTTGTAGTCCGGAACCTGGTTGGAACCCGCTATAGCTTGGTGGTGGAGGCACCAGAACCACACGGTTGCAGCCAGCAGGACCATTCGATTCTTCGGTGAGGCTCGAGACCACAATAATTGCAACAACTAGTAATTAGAAACGACGAGGTGAGGATCAAGGGGATCAATGTGGGCAGCAGCATTCTCAAAACGGGGATGCAGCCTCGACATCTGTGAGGAACGGGTCGGTCCGAGCTGCCATTCCTGCAGAGACAGAAACGTAAGCCGAACCATCGAGGGCAATGGTTTCAAAATGGCAAAATGCAGTCACGGCCTTCTTCGGCTGGCTAGCAGCTAGCACGTAAACGGCTTCATTCCAGACTGAAGGGGGTGAAACACAACTGGATCACCCTGGAAGCCGAGACATCATGAAGGCACACGTGCATGCAGCTGTTGCTCTTCGACGTGTCTTTCACAAGAACACCTGCTGTTAGGCCAGGGCCCATCCCAGCTTCCAGATGGGAATGCGCTTTGACCTAGGGGTCACTTCACCGACTGGAATGACAGAAGTGTAAGGGGCTTCTTCAGCAACTACGGCCGGGACTGTCTTGCAAACTGGAGTGCTTGGCCTTCATGTTCAAACCGTTCAGGCCGCCAGCCCTCGTCATGGTCATGGGAGACGAGCGAGGCCCAACACTAAAGGCAAACACCACAATTTGCAAGTCTGCCCAGCATCCCAATGTTGCCTTTGTGGCTTGTGGGAACAGCCACTGTCGCCAGCGCACTTGCCTGGAACATGTTCATTTTGAGCAGGATGTTGCCCAAATCAAAACAAAAAAAACATGGCTCATTGGAGTCTCTTCGGCGGGCCTTGTCGTAGGACCGGAAGCACAAACGACCTCATGTTGGAAAGATTCACACCCACTCTCCAAACGCAGGTTTCGGATCGCATCGCCTCATGACTAGCTCAGAAGCTGCATCTACCCTGAAGACATGAATCAGTACGCTGTGGAGCTGAGCATCAGGCATGGGTCAAACGGTATGACGCCGCTCGATGACAAAGCATCGTGGCACAGGTATATTACATTTCTACGCAGTAAGGACCGAAGTGTCAACTTGCAGCAGGCAAATGACTTTTCTGAGTATTTGACACAAGAGAAGCTTTGAACACTGGCAGCTCGACACAGGCAGTAGCTCCTGCATTCATCCCGACTTCATGTAGAATGATGACCCAGGTCGAATGCTTAATGTGAAGCAACAGCAACATTATTGCTGACGGAAACACCGAGCTGATGGGCCCAATGCAGCTCGACAATCATCTGTATAAACAGCATGAAGCTATCACATGGACGATACCTTCACTATTCTGTAGCGACTGCAGGCGCTCTTCCTCGGCAGCGTCGAATTGATCCTCCTTGGATCAGGCTACCACATTTCTGTGGTTGGAAAAGCCTGTCAATGAACCGATGCTACACTTCCCAACCGGAAACAGCAATAAACAAGCTCGCGCATCTCGAAACATGACGAGCAACAAGTGCTACATCAGCTGCGCCATGAACATAGCAGTGTGACCAGCCATCATCTTGACGGCCCTGGCATCAGATTGATCAAATGGAACTACATCGCCTCCTTCGTTCAGCTTGTTGAGAAGCTGAATGACAGCGATTACCTTGTCTTCCAAAACCACTGGTGCACATAACATTGATTTTGTGGCATAATTCGTTTTCGACGGTTTGGTCCACCTGGGATCTTGTGTCACATCCGGAATGTTTACCAACTCTTTGTTACAAGCGACCCATCCAGCCAAACTTGATTCCGACTTCGGGATGCGCATCGTGCCCTGGATGCCATCTGCAAACGTACTCCACAGCTCACCGACCTCTTCTTCGACTGCCCAGAGCGTTGCTCTGTCACAGTGCAACACTTCACGACCCTCTTCCATGATGGTCTTCATGATCTTGGCAAGTTCCTTCTCTTTCTTTGCACGTTCTGCCGCCTTGAGGTCGATCAGCAACAAATTACCCATGCCTATGAAGCAGCCCAAGATTACTCCACAAACGCCACCAAATGTGGAAACCCGCTTGACACTTCCTAAGCGCTGTTGCGCTTCTGTGAGACCCGGCAACGGCAACCCAAGCTTCAAAGCTGCTGCTTCGATGGTGCCACCAAAGGCAACCCCACAGGTGTCGCTCATGACTTGGCCCATAGCTGCAGCGGCGAGTGTTGGAAGGCCCAGCGCAACTCCCAAAGTGTTGTCGATTGCATCACCCGCATAGAGCAAAACGCTTTGATCCACGATCCCAAATGCCACAAATGGAACTGCTGAGATGACGAAAAGCCTCCGCATCTGCAGCGGCGTTGGCCGTTCGGCCTCGTGTGACGTAGCGATTTGAGAGATTCTTCCAAGCATCGGTGAACGCTTGGATCGAATCATGGCCCTGCAGGCAAAGCCCACACGGAAGAGAGCCATGTTTTGTGGATGATGTGTCTGCAACACTGTCGGTTTTTCAACCAGACGTTGATCGAACCCAATGTTTTACCGGAACATTGCAACAGTCCAAGCCGAATCACACATTGGTTTTGAAGTCACAAACGAGCTGGGCCTGCAATTGAGCCGAAAGGAAAACGCGATAACGACACGCAAATTACAAGGTGCTTAGCGGTGCAACCTTCCCAATACCGTGTTGTAAGACATCAGACGCTTGGGGATATTCCATCTATGTGCGGGCTACCAACCTTACAGCACATGTTTGGCCTGTGATTGCAATTTTTACGCATCCGCCTTTCCCGAATACAGCATGTTGTGCTCGTGTGGGGTGTGGGGCTTGCATCTAACGGCTATATATGGATTAAGAGCTGGCACCGTGTACTGAGTTTGTGACTTCTGGAATTTACATCACAATGCGGTTTTGAGGAATCAAAATGTGAGGCTCAAGCTTTGAAGCTTTCGTGACTTTCGTCGAATGTTTTGAGGGTTATTTACAAGACTGCGACTGCCAAAAGCTTAGAAAACGAAGGATCCATCCTTTCAAATCAATAAGTTACGCTCTTTCGGGGGAAACAAACCTAAACAATCCAAGTATTCTGGTTTTGAATCCTCTAAAATTGTGTATGCGGCTGCTCTTTTCTCATGTGGGCTGCACGTACTTTCAACACATTTTCACGCAACTAAACTTCTAGTCTTAAATAAATGTAAGTCGTAACACGAGGCAAAACCTGACCACCTGAAGAATGGGCAGGTGCACGGAGGCGGCCTAGAACCATGACCGCAGATTTCTTCGGAACGAGTCCAAGATGAAATCGCCCGTCAAGCACACGCTGCAGGTCGGCGGGGTTAACACTCAAAACTACTCAAAAAAAACAACAATGTCATATGTCATCCGCATTCAGGGGTTTGACTTTTACAGAATAACGTGCGGATCTGATGGTGGAGGCGCTTGCCTGCACAAGAGTGGCCGCAGCTCTGCCTCTGGGAAACGCTTGCCTGCGCAGGTGAGCTTTCGGACGGGCTTAAACCCTACAACCCACCAAATCTCAAGACCACCCTAAACCCTAAACC
>CAJNJA010005154.1:0-14820 GCA_905231915.1 Symbiodinium necroappetens
ATATACATATATATATATATACCCGTATAAGTATATTAGTTACCTCTTGCGAGGCTGGTTGCCAACACTCGTTACTGCAGTATTGGGTGCCGTCACCCCAGCTACAAAACACGTCCGGCAAGTCGTAAAGCTTGCCTTTTCACGCCAGCAGAGCCTTCGGGAGATCAACTGTGGCAGAGAAGCGGTGCCTCCCAAAGTGCTTCTTACCCTGAACCCTAAACCCTAAACCCTAAACTTTGCAAGGTAGCGGCGTCACCATCAGTGCGGAGCGTCGCACCGGGGTGAATCGCGCACTGCGGCACCTGAGCAACAAGTTGCCTGGGTGCTGCTGGACCGTGGGACAGACCCGGGAGGAGCGCCCTTGAGTTTTACATTTTTGGGGGATAGGCTGCAGGTAGGGTTTACGCGTCCAGGGTTTGGGGTCATTTAGTAAGCTACGAGGGTTTTATAACGGGGTCTATTATCCATTGGGGTGTAGGATTTGTGGTTTAGAGTCTAATATCCATGTTGGTTTAGGGTGTAGGATCCATGGGAGCTCGGAGGGTTAACGATCTGTAGGGGATTTTCTTTGGGTTTCCCATTTCGCCTTGAGGAGCTAGTGGATCGATGAACCCGCCTCACGAGAGGTCTTGCCAAATATAGGGGCCTTAATAATTAGAATAGGTTTGGGGATATATTATACTATAAAAACCATAAGGAAACCCCAAAACCCTATTCGAATTATTAAAACCCCTGCATTACTCGGGATAGGCTCTCACCGAACACACCGGGCAGCTCAAAATGCCAGATCCCCGGAAGGATCCAAAAAGTTGATCCGATTAGGGGGGTTCCAATAAAGTTGCCCTTAGCAGCAAAAAAAGGTCTCAAATTAGGGGATCCGGGCCTCTGGGATGGGCACTATTGCTCGACTCTAGATCCCAAAGTAGGCATCGACTCTCACAGAACATTCATTAAATTCCGGAGGCGAGTCCGTAAAGGAACCCTAAGGCATACCTGTCAGGGTTTAGGACCGTAGGGGGAAGCCTCGACCCTAAACCCTGAACCCTAAACTCCCTAAACCCTAAACCCTAACCCCTAAACCCCTAAACCCTAAACCCCCAAAACCACCAAAACCCCCAAAACCCTAAACCCCCGTGATGGTAGGAGATCCACGTCTTCTTGGCTGACGCGGCGCGCTTCTCGAAGTGGTTCGAGGGCGGAACCTGAAGTTTCACTGCCGGCCTATTGTCCTCCACCCTAAACCCTAAGCCTTAGACCCTAAACCCTAAACCCCCAGACGCTAGCCGATGTCCCTTCTGAAGTCCGGGAGGTGTGCTGGCAGAATAGTCTCGAAGACAATCGAGGGAGCCCGGAAGGTTCTTAAAAGCGTTCAGGGGTTTAGGGTTTAGGGTTTAGGAGGGGTTAGGGGTTCTAGAATTTAGTATATTTTCTAGGGGTTTAGAGTTCAGGCGTTTCGGGTGTTGATATAAGGGCTTAAAGTGGGTAAGGGCTTTGTAGGGGTAGTATGAAGATCATATAGGCTTTTATGGCTCTCTTCTTCTAGAGGATGAGACTTAGTAGGTGGAATTTACTTGCACGGTAGAAGCACCCCAGTTCGGGTTATCCTATGTGCAACCCTGGATACAACCGACTTCCGACTTACTAAGCCCCCCAATGAGCTCCCAAGCATAGATTCTAAGGTGTGGAGTTCGAGCTTTTGGGTTTTAGCATCCGGGCTTCGGTCCCAAACCATAAGCCCGAATCCCAAACCCAACAGGCCCCAAGCCCCATGCACCCCAAGCCCGATGGCAAACTCCAATCCCCACGCCCTAAACCCTAGCCATAGGCTCCTAAGTAGTTCCTTTTAATGGTTCATATTTAGATTCCTATAAGGTGCTCCCAAAAAGGAACTACTAAGGAGCCTCTAAACCTAAGCCCCCCGAAATCCTACAAGCTCCGACTCCGCAACCTTATGGGGGCTTCCTCGGACCTTTCAACAGCGATGCGGCAAGAATTGATCCGAGGATCATTTGGGCCTTGCCAAGCGATGCATTGGTTTAAGGTTTGGGTGTACGGATGAAGGTTTGGCATTCAGTTTTCGGGGTTTAGGGCTTTAAGGTGTGCCAGGGTCTAGACTAGAGGGGCATGCGATTTGAAGCTGATAGGCCTATTAGGCGTACATAATCCGAGGATGGGAATCAAAAAAGGGTTTCAGCTTTCAAAAAACATTTCGGCCCGGATTGGGTCTGGAAGACTACTTTCAATCGCGTCTGGATTTCGTCTCGCGAAAAGGTACCATATTTCAAGACAGTTATATCGGCGGGTAAAGCACTTGAGGCCCTGCAAAAGCTGGAAACTGCAGCCTGCACCTGGGAATCTGCTTTTTCTGCAGTCTCCTGCACATCTGGAGTCGCCTGCATCGGACACAGAAACCGCAGTCTAAAGCTCCCAAACTGCACTGCAATCGTACAGAAAACGGCACTTCAGGCCCTGCAAGAGCTGGAAACTGCAGTCTGCACCTGGGAACCTGCTGTTCTTCAGTCTCTGCAGCCTTCTCCACCGGATATGCTGTAAGCTGGCCCTGCTGCAGTTTGCTGTTCTGATACAGGTCTGCACCGCTCGCCCCTTTCAAGTGGTCTACTGCAAATCCTCTGGCTGCAGCCAGTATCTGGTTGCCTTCCAACGGGTGCAGGAGCGGCATCCATCTCCTTCTTTGCATCTGCTGCATTGTCCTCCAGTGAAGCCGCCCATGACCTTCAAAACCTCTGCTTGAGCCTGCACGGTCAGCTTCTCGATGCACGGCTTCCCTGCAGGATCCTTCAAGAGGGCCTCTGCAGCCGTGTTTGTAAGGACCTCCATGTGCTCTTCAGTCTTCTTCTTGCTCGTTGCAGCTTTCTTCATTTTCACTTCAAGCAGAGCTTGCTTCGCTGCATTCTTCACTTGCCAGATTTCTGACAAGAAAAGTGACATTGCCTGCACTTGCAGTCACTGCACTCGAACTTGCTGACGGTTTTGTAAAATTGTTTTTCTTATATGGTTTTGTACTAGGGATTCAATACATCAATACATTGCTATTAACTGCAGTAGGGCCCAAGGAGCCCGAATGGAGTTTTGTCCATACACCGAGCATTGCAAATGGTTTTGCAATAGAGATTCAATACATTGCTTTTAAATTTAATAGCCCAAGGAACCCGAATGGAGTTTTGTCCATGCATCGAGCATTGCAAATGGTTTTGTGATAGAGATTCAATACAGTTAATACATTGCTATTTATTGTACTACAGGCCAAGGAGCCCGAATGGAGTTTTGTCCATACATCAACAATTTTCATTAGTGCGGTTCCCACCATCCTTATTCTGGGGGGGGGGGGAGACCCGCCCTTACGATGCTAGGAAAAAGGGTCCCATATAGATGTCTGAATGAAAAACTAGCAACAATAACGCAATAATAATGATGCGCTAAGCATGCACCCTCGTTTTACGGATCCTGAGCCCGAATAACCACCTTCCAAGGCAGCAGCCCTCTTAAAAACCACCGTGCAGCTCATCCGGAAGTTCCGCAACTCTCGTGCCAATCTTGGCAAGACCAGAGAAAGCCGCATAAATTCCGTGACCTCAAGAATGCCGTCTCGTTCCGAAGAAACCAGACCCCAGTAATTCCCCTGCCCCTGCAAAGCCATGTGGGGCTTTGGATTTCACGTTTCAGGCTTGAGGGCTCTTAAGGCTTCGGTCTTAGAGCTAGGGTAGAGGGTTTACAGGGTTTTTTTCGTGGGTTTAGGGTTCATAGGGTTTGTAGAACTTATCGAAAGCCGGAAGTTCTTCAGCCCCTGAGTCAGCAGCCCTAGTCACCCCTGAAGCCCTGATCCAGAGACGCTACGTGCCCAAAGTTAAACCCCAGACTGCCGTCTAGGGTTCAGCAGAGGACTTAGGGTCGAACACTACATTCCTGGACTTTAAGTTTCAGTCCTTCAACACCTAAACCCGGTAAGCTCAAAGCCTCCGTAGGTTCCAGACAGCCCAATTAAGCGAACTTCGAGGCAGACCGTTCGCGAGGTCCCAACTCACCTGGAAGCTTCTGGAAGCCATGTGCTTTTGCCCTTGCACTGCTGTTCCTCAACATTCAAACAGCCAGCATCAGACTTCAAGCACGCAAATCTTGCAGCCCAAGTCGTTGTCGTCCGTGTCGGCACCCACGTCCTCCGTCGTCGTCGTTCTCGTCGTCGTCGTCGTCCTGCGTCCCGGTATTGCAAATCAGAGGATGTTTGAGTAGTGCCGGTCATTGTTATGTTATTTTTGTGGTCACTACGATTACCATGGTTGAGGTGCAGTGATAACTATGGACATGTTGTTTCCATGGCTGTTTTTGTTGCCGCTGAGGTTACGCTTATGTTGTTGATGCTGTTGCTGTGGTTATCAGTTGTGACCTGTAGTCGGCAGCAGTCGTCGGCATCATAATCTTTCACAATCACCAAAACGATCTCGACTCCACCACCATTAGTGGCAGTGTCGTCGTTCCCGGCCTCGTCACTATCAGTCTCCCATCTACTCTTAGCATGGCGGCTTCTGGCGTTGAGAATTTCTCACCTCGGCCCTACTGTAGAGGTGCGGCATAGACGAGGCAAAGCTCAGTCGCCAACTGCAAAAAGCAGACGATTCCGGTGAGCTTGTTGGGCTTTAGCACAGTCGTGCGACTTGTGAGAATCCAAGCATGCTTGGAAGAGTGAATAGTTGGACAAAGAGCACCACAGCCGCGTAGTGGTCCAGGGGCGGCTGATACGGTACTAGATTATACGATGTTATACTATCATCGCTATGGATTAGACTATACATACTATACGGCATTTGCAGGTGAACCTTCCTTTCTTTTTAGCGCAGAAGCCGCAAGCAGACGAAGGCTGCGTAGACACCTCAAAAATGCGGCAACCCGAAGCCGTACAGCAAACCCTACTAAACCCCTAAACCCCTTAAACCCTTATAGGTCCCCTTATAGATCCCTTTAAAGGAACCCTAAAGCCCTACTAAACCCTAAACCTAAAAAAATGGAAGATGAGTTCAGAATGATTAGTGCTGGGATCCCTCATGCCTTATCTTCAGGGCATGAGAATTTTAATGATCCAACTTCATGGCTTCGACTGTAGTGTAGAAGTTCTAGTATAGTATAGTGGTATTAGTAGAGTATCGTAGAGTAGAGTATAGTAGCTTAGAGTATGGTATAGTATAGTATCAGAGTACTAGTATAGTACAGGATAGAAAAGGATAGTATAGAATAGTATCGGACAGTATAGTATGGGATAGTATAGTATAGTATAGTAAAGTATAGCCTAGCATAGTATAGCGCAGTGTAGTATAGCATAGCGTAGCATAGCATAGCATAACGTAGTATGGTATACTACTGTATAGCATAGTAAAAGTACAGTATACTAGTAGATCGCTAGATCCAATAAATCTCTAGAGGATCTTAGACCCTAGAACCTTCAACGCTAACCCAGTCCCCTTAGCTGCCCTAAACCCTAAACCCTAAATGCATGAAAGGTGCCCGAGCAGTTCTTGGGCGAGGAGAACGCGGAGGACGGAGGTACTTCCCTTCGATCGCTTCAGCCGGCACGGCCCCAAGTGTGTTTGGTTGTGTGGTTTGGGGATTAGGGTTCAAGGTGTTGTGTTAATCTGCGCGCTTTCCACTGCTTGGGCACATGTTCTCGGCAGAGGGAGCTCCCGGGCGATGAAGCAAGCCCGCCGCAAAAGAGTCTTGTGCTGTTCTGCCTTGTTGTTGAATTTTGTGCGTGCGTTTGTCGTGCTTTTCGTGGGTAGTTATGCTGTCAAATTCAACCCGCATCTATCCCAGAACTATATGTTTTATATGTGGGTTAAGAAGGGCCCCTTTTTCAAGGAGTCCAGTCTTTTGCACCGCTTCAGGGGGCCTTCTGTGGTTCAAAATGTAGGCTTTTGGGAGTTAAGCTCTTGTGGCCTTGGGGTTGAGGGTTACAGTCAGCAGCAAGGCCTAGTAAGTCTAGTAGGTTTGATCTCGGCTCAGGAATTCTTAGCTATACCGGCTGGCTAGGACAGAATATCCATCCCCCAAAACCATGCTTATGATGCCGAGTTGTTTAACCGTGTTGGTAGATAGGGAAGCTGGACAGGCTTGCCCGCCCCAATTCCGAGAGCCCCCGGAAACCATAAGAGAGGAGATCTGGCAAACAAATAAACTCCAAACCCTAAATCCCGAAAGCCTTAAACCCTAAACCCTAAACCATCAACAGACAGCAGACTGTATATGCCCTCCACTGTCCAGCTTCTCAATCCGAGACTCTAAGTCTGCAAAAACCCAAGTCCCCTAAGCCCTAAACATCCTAAACCCTAAAACCCTAAACCCCAAAAAACACCCAAAGCCCAAAATCCTTAGGGACTGGGGGATGAGAGCACTTTGCTAAAGTCCTAACCTCCAAAGCCCTCAACGCCCCAAACTCTAAGCCCAAACCCAACAGCCCGGACAGGAGTCCCTGAACTCCCAAAGCCCAAAACCCAAAGCCCTAGAAGCCCTAAACCCTAAACCCTAAACCCTTTAAGCCCTAAACCCTAAACCCTTTAAGCCCTAAACCCTAAACCCTATAAGCCCTATTATAAGCCCTAAACCCTAAACCCTTTAAGCCCTAAACCCTGAACCCTATAAGCCCCAAAAGCCCTATAAGCCTTAAACCCCAAACCCCTAAACCCTAAGCCCTTAACCCTATTATACCCCCTAAGCCCTAAACCCTATAAGCCCTATTTTTAGCCCTAAACCCTAAACCCCAAAAGCCCCAAAATGCCCTAAGTCCAAAGTCCAGTCACAGGTCCCCTCCGAGGCAATCCCCGACGACGCCATGCAGAGCCCAAGGTCTGATGAGGAGGGAAGGCCCGGATCCGGAGAGGTTTGGGGTTTAGGGTTTAGGGTTTAGGTATTTAGGGCGTAGGAATTTGGGGTTTAGGGTTTAGGGTGTAGGGATTTTGGGTTTAGGTGTTTAGGGGTTTAGGGTTTAGGTTTAGGAGTCTATAGGGTTTAGGGTTTAGGAGTCTAGAGGCTTATAGGGTTTAGGTTCGGATCCGGAGAGGTTTGTAGGGATTTAGGGTTTAGGGATTTGGGGTTTAGGGTTTAGGGCGTAGGGATTTGGGGCTTAGGGTTTAGGGGTTTGGGGTTTAGGGTTTCGGAGTCTATAGGGTTTCGGGCAGAGAGGTGTGTAGGGAGTTGGGGTTTAGGGTTTCGGAGTCCGGGATTTAGGCTTTAGGGTTTGGGAGTCTGGGATCTAGGGTTTAGGGTTTAGAGGTTTAGTTGTTCTTCGGTGTCTGGTCTAGTGCTAGACGATCGCGCAGCTGACAAACCTCTGAGTCCGCGAGAGCGAGAGAGAGAGAGAGAGAGAGAGAGAGAGAGAGAGATAGAGGGTTTAGAGGTTTGTAGGGCATTGGGGTTTTCAAAAAGTTTAGGGTTTAGGGGTCTGGGGTTTTGGAAAGTGTAGGGGCCTGGGGTTTAGGGTCTAGGAGTCTGGGGTTTTGGGTTTATAGGGTTTAGGAGTAGGTTTAGGGTTTCGGGTGGGACTTGCGATTTAGAGGGTTAGGGGGTTAGGGGTTTGGGATTTCGGTTTCAGGGCGTAGGTTAAGGGATTTGGGGTTTAGGGTGTAAGGAGTCTGGGATTTCGAATTTAGGGTTGGTCGGGACAGTAGTTGCTTGATCCTTCTTTAGATGGTAGTACTAGTAGCTTTGGGTTTTTAGGTTCCTGTGTCATGACACCCCCTGGCAGTAGTTGGGTAGCGAAGCTGTATCCTTTCTGGCCAGACGAACTGCATCCTTCTTGACCGCCTTACCCTTTCGTGCGTGGAAAGCCCTTACACTCTAGACTCAATGACACCTCTAACGTAGGGGGTTGAACAGCTCGTAGCAGCACCCCCTTGTAGTCCTAACATAGCTGGACACCGTGTTCTAATTCTTGGGGCCTTCGAAAAGGTAAGAAACCCTCATTAAACCCTAGACCAGAACAACAACAAGCAAAAGCAGGACGCATTATGCCACCATTCCACAGATGGACAAGGGCGAGGATGTTGTGGAGGGAGCGGCCCGCAGCTTAGAGCTTTTCGCTGTGTGTGTGTGTGTGCACATTGTTTGCAACTTGTGTATGTATATATGTATATGGAGCCAGTTGTGCATCGTGTTATGTTTAAGTTTATAAGAACATATATATATATATATATACATATATACACACATACATACATACATACATACATACATACATACATACATAGATAGATAGATAGATAGATAGAGAGAGAGATACACCGACAGATACATCGATAGTCGATAGATACATCGATAGATAGATAGATAGAAGGATAGACAGGTAGATAGATAGAGATACATAGAAAGATTAGATTCGATTCGATTAGATAACAATAGATTCGATTAGATTAGATTAGACTAGATTAGCTTTGATAAGATACACAGATAGATAGATAGATACATCGATAGATAGATAGATAGATAGGCAGATACATAGATAGGTAGGTAGGTAGATAGGTAGATAAAGAGAAAGATAGACACGTACATCGATAGATGGGTAGGTAGGTCGGTCGGTCGGTTGGTCGGTCGGTCGGTGGGTAGGTGGGTAGTTTGGTAGGTGGGTAGGTGGGTAGGTGGGTAGGTGGGCAGGTAGGTAGGCGGGTAGGTGGGTAGGTGGGTAGGTGGGTGGTGGGTAGGTGGGTAGGTAGGTAGGCAGGTAGGTAGGTAGGTAGGTATTTAGGTCGTTCGCTCGATCGATCGATCGGTCGATATGGATGTCGATAAATGTGTGTGGTTGTGGATATGTATAAGCACGAATATGTTTCATATGTGTTAATTAGGTCTATGGTTAACGCAGGTGTTATGGGGCTCATGCCGTGAACAGGTTAAACGGTTAGGGCTTCGCATCGTTGGGGTCTCTGCTGTTTTTGGGCTGCAGGGTTTCCGGCATTTTGGGGCTGCGTGGGTTAAGGGTTTGGGGTTCTGTTTTTCACTGTTGGCTTTAGGGTTGTGGGCTCACGATGCTACATAGTGGCCGGGCCGGGTTTGGGAAAGGGGGGTTTCAGGGTTGAGGCCCAGACGTGTGGGGTTCAAGAGGCTGTTCGGGCTATGCCTTGATGGTCGGTTAGCATGGGCTCAGGATGTAGATCAGACGGTTTAGGGTGTGTGATGGTGTGTGGTTTCGGCCTGGGCCTAGGGTAGGGCATGGTTCGGTGTGCCTTCAGAGAGTTGCTCTCAGCCGTCTAGGAATTGACATCCTACGGCTTTCCTCTTTTACGTTCTGTGGCTTGTGTAGGGTAGGGCCGGGTAGGGAATCTCAAGATTTTCGGGCTTTCCGCATCGATGGTAAAGCTTGCGTTGGGGCTTTCGGTTTCTATGTCGTTGCCACTTCCTTGTCCGAGAGCCGGTTGCACCAAAAAACCTGCAAGGGTAGGGTCTACATCCGATGAGCTCTGCCCAACTTCCTGAAACCTCTCAGCCCTAAAGGCTTAAGCCAGTCCTAAACCGGAAGATGTCCGGAGGGTTTGGGGTCCCAGGGGTGGGCAATGTCACGGGCCCTGCATGTGACTGTGATTTTTAGCGGCTATGTGTTGTTTTTTCTCGTCGGGGGGGATCCTCAGAATACATGATCCTGTCACCCTAAGACTTTAAAATGGCTCAAAGTATAGGGTTTAGGGTTTAGGGGCGCTTGTTCTAGACCCAAAGTGGGTGCTCTTCGTCTACAGGGGTCGTCGGGTCGGCTCCGGGTTCTATGAGGGCTCCCCCTGCATTTTCTGAAGCTTCTGAATAACAGAGCCGAGCATCAGAATTGCGCATAAATCCCAAGCAGGCACAATGTCAACTCTACAAAAAACCTGTAGACAGAACTCAAACAGCTTCAACCTTAAACCCTAAACCCACAACAGGAGCCCAGAACAGCTCTCGAGGCTTCCAACTTGCTTCAAAGAAACCGAGCTCCCGAAGCGGCATGCCCGGATCGCCTCAGTTTAGTTTTTAGGGTTTTAGGGCTTTAGGCTTTATAGGGTTTATAAGGTTTAGGGCTTTAGTGCTTTAGGGTTTCAGGGTTCAGGGCTTTAGGGTTTAGGGTGTGGGGTTTTAGGGTTTTGGGTTTAGGTTTTTAGGGTGTCGGGAAGTTCAAATGCAAGACTTATACCAGGTACCGATTTTCGGCTATGATGTAGATTCCCTACGCATTGCTTGGTAGAGAGCCCTCACTGCATGTAGCCTAGGGGCTGTTAAATTCGACACCTCGTAATGTTTAACCAGAAGTCTGAAGGGGTCTGGGTTGAGGATTCGTGGGTTTGGGTTAACGCAAAGTAGAGCTTTAGAGTTTTGGGGGGTTAGGGCTTCAGGCTACCTGCAAATCAAAGGCTTAGGGTCTGAAAAGAGCAGCCGGCTTAGGGTCTTTGCCGCTGTCAGATTGCTTTGAAGCTTCGGTCTGGTGTTGGTGTTGGTGTTGGTGTTGGTATTGTTGTTGCTGCTGCTGCTGCTGCAAGTGGTGGTGGTGGTGGTGGTGGTGGTGGTGGTGGTGGTGGTGGTGGTGTGGTTGTTGCTGTCGTTGTCGTTGTTGTTGTGGTTATCCGACGGTACCCGTAGAAATCCTGTGTTGCGTCCTTCGTTCCCAGGGCTTCTTTGTGGGCTGCTGCTGCGCGGGCTGAGCTGGTTTTTCGGGGGAAGGGGCGGCGAAACCTTCTAGCTAGCCAGCTAGCTACTATAGATAGTATGAACAAAGCGCACGCGTCACAAGCTCCCTACATTCACTTGCACCCCCGGGCATGTTTCACATGGCTGCACCGGCCACAAAGAGACAAAGAGTGCGACTGCAAAAAGCATGCTTTTGAATTCCATGGATGAATACGGGCGTTGACCTCGGAATTTGTCAAAACCCTAAACCCTCATCCTCCTATTGCAGCACAGGTTGCCGTGCAATGAACAAGTGCACTGCAGCATCTGCAGTACAAGTATGTAGATCGTGGAGTTGGTCCGCGTTGAATGCAGAAGTGCATGCAAATCAGCAGCAATGAGGGCTACGTCTCCCAAACTCTAAACCCTAAGTCCTAACCCCTTACACCATAGTAGACCTCAATCTGCCATCTTCACTTGCCGGATTGTCGCTGTGTGGCCCATTCCAAGGGGTGCCATGAAATTTCGTTCGTTCAATGTAGGGGCCTGAATATTTTGAATCGGGGTCGGGTGCTGGGGTATGTATTATGAAATGTTTACTACAAATGTGTGTTATTGACCGTCAGGGGATAGTATGATATACTAGTTGTTGCCCCCCCCTCTCTTAGCCGACTCCTGCATAGGAGCATGTCCCGTGAAGCAAAAGTTTGAGCCCAGTGCCCCTTGTGCCACGGCACCCGCAGAGATGGAGTAGGCTGCATTTGTCTTTCGTCAAAATCGTCAAACCTTAAACGCCGGCCTATAGGGCTCGCTGCAAGTACATGGGTTTAGGGTATGCACCTTGAAGGAGTCTATATATAGCAACTGTAATTTGGTTTTAAACTGTATACAGTTAAAAGGCTTTAGAAGAGCCATGAACTTCCCAGCGGGGCCGCATTCATATCCGGCTTCCCCGGCTGCTTCGTCGGCTTTGGGCTTCCCCGGCGAAGCTTGTAGCCGCGCAGCGCAGCTGGTAGCTAGTCAGTCCTAGCTGTTCAAAGCGCTTTGGGCTTACGGTTTGTTTTTTTAAGCTGGAATCCGGGAGTGAGTTTTGATTGCATGGGATTCTAGTGCCTGGTAGTTCGTCAACTCAACATACCTGTACCCAAACAGCAATAGCATAGGTTCCCTTGTGGGTTAGGATTTCATTCAGGGAAGAGTAATTCCATTGTGCTTCCTTTAACAGGTTTGGTTTTCATTTCGTTGGAAGGGGCCCTGCATCAAACAAACAACTAAGCCCGAAAAGTGGAAGCCATAGAGTCTAAGGTGTTGTAGTTTTGGGTTGATCCATATCCCAGAAAGTAAGGCTCGTTGCATAAGGCCTGGAGCCTTCACTTTCAGTCTTACTTTTTAAAGCACGGCTCCCTAAGGCTTCGGAGTTGAGGGTTCCGGATTTGGGGTCGCCCCAACAGTGACCCGATTGGACGGCCACCATGCGCTTTATCACGGACAACGCAAGCAGCCACCGGCTGACCACAACGGTCTGTTCTCGGTGCTCTCGTCGGAGGTCCCGGGCCAGACGCGAAAAGGCTTATTCTCCACAGAGCCCTCCACAGCTGCTAGGCAATTCATCGGCTTGTCCACCGACGACGAGGCCGCAACAACATTGCGACCTATCGATTGGCAGAAATTATCGGTGAGATTCATAAGTTGCGCAGGGACGCGCAGCCGATGCACTGAGGCCTGAGCTGAGCCCTCAACCCTGAGCCCCGCCGTAAGCTCTAAACCCAAACCCTCAACTTAAATAACTTATTGTAAACCCTACAGCCACATGCCTCGTCAGGAAAATTTCCGAGTTGTGAGCGTCAAGAACCCTACACCATAGCACTCAACCCTTAGTCCTCATTAATCTTGATTTACTGGGGAACCCCAGAGTTGCAGAGCTTCCTTGCACGCTTTAGGGTTTTAGGGTTATTTTAGGGTTTGTGTTTAGGGTTTAGGGTTGGTTTGTAAGGTTGCAGGTTGGAGGGTGTATCAACCCTAGCCGCCATGGCCCGTTATGCACGGAATGGTGCACATTTTCGAGTTCTTAGATGTTCCATGGTCCACCCGGGAACATAGAACGTTCGAATCGCCTGTTGGCCAATACCTCTTTGCGCCGCATTCATTAAAGTATTTCGAAGCTTTGAATAATTGGTAGTTTCGTTCGTGTGTAATACTTGTACATCTATAGATGAGGAATGCAAGCCCGCATTCAAATCACCAACCCCCCTGCGGCCCCTACATGATTGTCATCAGGCTCATCTCCTTAACTTCTGCTCCTGGAACATGCTGTGGCCACGCACTACAAGGGGGACAGGACACCCGGCATGATGCCAGAAGCCCAAGAAAGTCCTGATCAGCCCCAGGCCCTTCACTCTACCCTAAACCCTACAAGTATGTAGGTGCCCTCGACCCTAAACCCTAAGCCGCTGAGCCACCCAAAGCCCCCCAAAAAACCTCAACCCCGGTGGCCCCAAATCCTTCAATCTCGGCCACAAGCCAGATCGTTGCCGCGGTGGCCGTGTGCGGTCCTGAGCGTTGTGGCATCTGATGACGGCCGTTTGCGGGTTGAGAATAGGAGTTATGGGCTATAGGCATAAGTATACAGACATCAAACAAGTATTTGTTTAGATACGCGGGCATGCAGGTATGTCGGTATGTATGGATAACCATGTATCCGCATCTGTCTCTCTCTCTCTATATATATATATAGGTATATATAGGTACATACATACACATACATACATACATACATACATACATACATACATACACACACACACACCCGCACATGTAGATAGACATGTCTATAGCTACAGCAATATATTCTAGATGCAGCCATAATGGATCGCCGCGCTCTGCAGCCCCCAACTACTTCAAGGGTAAGTGCCCCGGCATTCGTTACCACATTGCTTGGCAAAGAAAACTTGAAACCTTCAGCCCGACACAACCTAACGCCTTAAAAGCCCGAAGCCCTAACACCCAAAGACCCAAAGAAACCCAGAGCCCCAGAGACCTACTGTATAAGAATAAGAATAATAATATAATGGGCCCCAAAACCCTATTCTAGTTGTTAAGGCCCCTACACTAGAGCCCCAAAAAGCCGAAGCCCTACCGTTCCGAGCCCCGGAGCTCTCGCCCGCCTCGAGGAGAGGATCGGACATAACTCTGCGTAGGGCTCCTCTCTCAGGCCCGGGAATTTTTGCAGGGGTTTATATGGGACTTTGCGGAAATTAGGGTACCTCATATTGGGGTCCTTATAATAAGGATCCTACTGTTTAGGGTACTGTATTAGGGTCCCCAATTACTATTCAGGGTTTAGATTACCCACAGGCCCCTGAGTAGTTCCTTTTTTGGGATTACCTTCTAGGATACTAAATATAAACCNNACTACTTAGGGGCCTATATGGGTAAATAGAACTCTTTATGAGCTTAGTGCTTCGGGAGTTCGGCAGTTTAGGATCTAGGGGTGTAGGGCGTAAGGTCTGGCTTTTATGTAGGGTCTTATGCAGGTTTCTTAAATCTAAAAGCCGCCAAACCTTCCGGAGTTCTTGAGTCCTTGTAATGAGGGTCCCAACAGTTGGTGTCTAGATACGGGCCCTCTGTTCTCTCAAACTCTGGTTCTTTCAATGAGAATGACCGGGTAAGCGGTAGAGTAGGGGCATGCAGGGCGATAATTAAGGCAAGGCTAATCATAGCAATGATCTGACCAAAGCTCGAATTGCAGGCGAAGAATGCAATGTCTACTATGGTGGTGGTACTCATATGTTTTCATTCATCTGTACATGCTGTACATAGCTTCTTTTCATATCAGTTGTTACACCTTACGTGTCGCTTCCTGCTATCTGTACGACTTCGTGCTTGCTGTGGCTATTCGTTGTTTCTTTCTTGTGCTCGAAACTGGTATTCTAAGCTTTCGTTGAAAAGTCATCCCGGGAAGCTACGAGTATGCATCTCTTGTCCTTACTAGCGTTTGCTGATAGTTACTTTTTACTTAGTAACCCTTTATAGTACTCGTAAACCCTAAACCCCTTGCTTGTAGTAACATTGGCATTATAGGCATTCGTGAGGTCCACCGCATAGTTGTGGCTGTAATGTGAGTCTCTCGATCTCATGGTCGTTCTAAACCCTAAACCTTAAAACGAGACAACGCTAAACCCTGAACCCTAAACC
>CAJNJA010005154.1:14874-45261 GCA_905231915.1 Symbiodinium necroappetens
AACCCTAAACCCTGAACCCTAAGTCGCTCTGGTGGGACATCATGGCATCGGATCCCGGGGCCATGGCCATAACTTCGTATGCTCAGGTATGCGTGCGAAGATACCTGGGTTCAGATCAATGGTAGTGCGGCTACTGCACTTATAGTTGCGGCCTTGCTTATGGCCCTGTACTTACCAAGTCTGCGAATCTTCCCAAGTATTCATTACAGGTACTGTCGGGTGATTGCTCCATGCAGATTCCCTTTGAGATACATGTGCTAGTTCGGGCGTTATCCCCCACATGCTTATCCCGCCCCAACCACAACCGCCTACAGCGTCGCCCAACCACACCATAATGGTAGTAGCACGAAAATGATACAAACATGAGGTTAAGCTCAAGTACGAACAGCAATGATAACAGACATATTAACCATGAGTACTTCATCAGAATAATAGTTGTCAGAATGCCCGTAAGCAGAATCATAGCCACAGCAGTAGCACTAGCAACAGTAAACCCTAAACACCTAAACCCTAAACCTTATAAGCCCTAATCAATGAGCACAATCCCCCGAATGCCCAGAGAGTACTGGGGAGGTCTGGGACGACCTGCGCGCTTGCAGGCCGGGAACGCGTCCGTTTCTTTCGTTCTTTGTCTATCTATGTGTATATCTGTATGTAATATGTAGATTTATATAGATATGTGTGATTTTTTGTATATTATGTCTGCCCAGGATTTTTGGTGACTGCTGGTTTGGTTAAGAATGTGGCGGTGTTGGGTTCTAGCGGCCTTAGAGTGCTTAGTAGCTGTTTCTCTTTTTTTTCCCCGGGGCTTTGGAGGGTGAACTGAAGGGCTTCATGGTTTTTGGGCCTTTCGGGCATTCGGGCTTGGAGTTTTTATGGTCCAAGGCTTCGCGGCTTCATTCTAGGGTTTTTGTGTTCTCAGGGTGTTACTCTCGGTTGATGACACGGCAGAGAACGAAGGGACACGCATGAGGGTTTCGGGCTCAGGTTGTGGTGTTGAGGTCACGACCACTCCGTCATGATAAGGGTAGTGATGATGACGACATCGTTGAAGGTGGTCGTGATGGTGATGAGGTGACGTTGGCGATGTTGGTAGATCTTGGTAATGCAGGTTGCGGGTGTGATGTTGATAACGCAGGTTGCGACGATGATGATGATGATGGTGATGATGATGATGATGATGATGATTGCCTGGGAAATGTGATTATGCTTCTGCGAATCTCATTCCGAATTCCCACTCTGGATCATGAGTCCTCTGTTCTGCTGTCCACCCCGAACTCTTGCGCTCCGAAACCGCATGAACCCTACTACCACTCGAAAGCCCTAAAGTCTGAAGCTCATGTGGCCGACTTCGAGAATCTAGAGCTTCGATGTTGTTTTCCCACCGGCCTAGCTGAAAAGGTCGCACCGCACAGCAGGGATCTCGAGAGAACAGAAGAAGGGGGGAGGCCCAAGGCAGCAGGCTTTAGGCTCGGGGGTGAAGGCTAGACGGCCGCAACCTGTGTAGGAGGGAAACAACACCCCAAGCCCTAAACCCTTAACCCTTGACCCTATAAACCCTTAACCACGACCACAAACCCCAAAAGCCTGAATCAACCCCGAACCCGAGAGGCCTATTCTCCCTACGGCAGTTACAGTAAATCCCTAGGGGCCCTCGTCCTCCTTCCCTGTAGGATAACTCCCTTACATCTCTCTATGAAACCCTGCAAGTACATTACCTACCTATGTCCCATACCCCTCTTGAGCAATGATGGAAGCTCTTCAGGAGATTCTGCTGATTCTACCTATCCAAAGCCCCTGCAGCACTTAACCCTAAGCCCATGATCAAGTCCAATGTACCCCGCAAGCCTGGCCCTAAACAAACCCAGCAGCAGAAGTCACTTAAGCCAGAATTCTTAGACTCCAGATTGAACTACCTCAAAAGCTACTGTTTTTTAGGGTCGCTGATCAATTCGAGATTAGGGAGTATAAGCAGCACCTGCAAAAGAAGTAGGCTAGGGGAGTTTAAGGTCAGCCCGCTGTTGCACGGAAGCCTAACTAAGACGTCAATCCGAAACCTCAAACCCTAAACCCTGAACCGCAAACCCTGAACCCTAAATCCTAAACCCTAAGCCGGCTTGTTGTCTTCGGAGCTTGTCGACCCGGGCCTTGGCTCTTCCCCTCGACCGTCTTTCTAATTCCAACGAACTCCCTGCAGGCGACTCTGTCAGCTGGGCGGCTGGAAAAACCCCAATAGACCCTAAACCCCTAAACCCTTAACCCCTAAACCCTTAACCCGGAAACCTCGCCTAGGCAAGTCCGAGAGTGAGTGCTGAAGCCCTAAACCCTAAAATCCTGAAGACCCCTAAACCCCTAAAGCCCTAACCCCTAACCCCCTAAACTCCTAAACCCAAAACCCTAATAAACCCTCAAAACCGTAAGCCTTGAGGTGCCTTCCTCCAAGGAGGTTGCAGGCGCTTCCTCGAGCCAATCTGGGTTCCAGCCATGTCAGAGACCTTTAGGATTCGATAAACATAGGGTTTAGGGTTTAGCGGTGTAGGGGTTAGGATTCGATAATCATAGGATTTAGGGTTTAGGAATTTAGGGCTCAGGATTCGATAAACATAGAATACAGACCTTAAAATTACAAGCTTAGAATGTTTCTGCTGTTGTTTGACGGAGGGCGGCTTTACGCTAGAACTGTGTATGGATTTTAATGGAAAGCTTTCCGACTCCGATATTCGGTGCCGTACAGTACTAGTGAGAAAGGGGGTTCGTAACATTTCACTGATGATTTTATGAGGGGTTAGGGCTAGATCTAGGGTCCTCTACATAAGTACGACAGCATGCCTGAGTATGTTACAGTTCAATGGCATTTCTCGAGACTGTTTCAGTAGCGTCTTGACACGGGTTTGCTACGCTTTCTTTAGGCTTTTGGCAGCGACTGTATTCGGGGTGAGGGTTTAGGGAGTTCATTCAGTCGCCCTTCGGGTTTCATGATTTTGCGCTGGTGCTACAGTGTCTGCACAAGAGAGGGTTCTGCAAGGCGTTTTGGGGGTACACGCGCTTAAGAGAGGGTGCGTGGGCATATGGCCTTGCATTGGGTATTTTTATAACATACCTTAAGCTGCCATATGGAATTTATAGGGACCCTACAAAAAAAGTAGGTTTTGGTAGGTTAAGGTAGGGTTCTATACAGCGGTAACCCAAACATGCAGCGTGGACTGATTACAGGTGAGGTTGCATCGGGCTGCCATCGCAGCAGCACCAAGATGTCGACAGTCACCTATATCAACGCATTTCCCTAAGCTTCGACATGAAGACTTTGAAGACTGCATTTTATCTTTTCTCCCAGCTCTTCAAGACCCATCCTTGAATCTTGGGGGAAGTTAGTGTGGTAACTGTGGGGGAAGTTCAATAGTCATGCAGGTCAGGCAGATCAGCTTGCCAGACGCAGCTTCGTCTGCGGCTCATTCGCTGAGCCAAGTGGGTTCTGATGCTGTCATGCCTGCCTAGGACCTTTGGGGTACGTTTCGCTTGTCCTTACGGTCTTATGGGGGGGTACCTCTTCAGGATATACATATATCGTCCGAAGGGCCTGATTTCCGAATTGGGGGTTGGCGATTTGGGAAAGGTTCAAGGATTCGGGGTACCCGGCAGTCGCATTAGGCCTGGATGCAAAAAGGGTATTTGCAGAGCTACTTACCAGCAGATGATCCCCTCTGTCTGATAGCTAAGAACAGATGTACGTGGGATAGGTGTACGTTGAACGTCATAGTAGAAGGGTTGTGTGACAAGCAGGCCAGCCCCTGCTTGATGTTGCTGCTGAGCGAGCTGAAATCCTCACATGCACCTGTGACTTGTGGTGCTCAGTGCTGATCCTTCCACGGAATTGCGGCTGTTGCATGTGCTTACAGATGTCAAATCCGTGGCTTCCATAGATTTATTTCTACTGTGCAGCACGTATCAACACCACACTCCAAACATTCAAGACTATATTCGAAGCCCAAACCCCTACATTAAACACCCTTGCGACCTGAAGCTCCGAAACAAACCCTAAAACCCCCTAAACCCCCCTAAAGGGTTGCTTCGTCACAGAGACAGAGGTCTCTGGAAGCAGCGCGACGGCCAGCGAGGCAGGGACAAGGTATGGAAGCTTCGGGTTCAAGAGTTTTTGGGTTTGTAAATTAATCATTCGGGCTCAGAAGGGCTCAACCCTAAACTCCTAAACCCTACGGCCATTGAATGTGGAGGGATCAGGGCTCTTTTGGCGCAGGAGTTTCTGAAGCTGCTGGGATCTCTGCAGTACGGGTCCATCCTGCTTGGGGTCTCTTCGAGTGCTCTCCCCGATGCCTAAGCTGAAGCCCCTAGGGCCCCACTTTAACTCCCAACAAACCATCCACAGCCTTACAGAAAAAATCGGGGTTTAGGGTTTAGGGTTTTTCAAAGCCATCATGTTGTGGCGTTTGGGGCTGGGGTTCAGACTGAGGGGGGGTCAGGTCCGAGTTTTAGGCTTCAAGATTTGGTTTTTCTTATAACAAAATGCGTCCAACTGGATGACTTGTAGGACATAATGAAAATGAAGAGGCCTGTTCTATGAATGAATAACGAATATGTAAGCGGCCTCTTGAGCTTTAGAGAAGGGTTGTGAATTTAGGGTTTGCATCTTGGTGGGTGAGGGGATTCGGGCTCAGAAAGATTTAGACGAGGACTTAGTGGACTGTCGGTTGTATTTGAGGTTATAAGAGCCCTGTTCGGGCATGTCTTGGCGAGTAGTTCACTCCTGAGTCAGCCGCAGGGGGTTCCTAAACCGGGTGGAGGTCAACGGACATGTCTTAGGCTACTTTAGGGCTTATGAAAGGTTTCGGGACTCAGCTGCATCACCTAACTGGAACACAGCAGACAGCAACAGACACATACACGCAGAAATTAGATCCCCCACAGCCTGAGCCACGCTCCGAAACGAGACCCAACAGCAACTTCCGTTTGGGCTCGTTTTCAGAGGTGAGTACAACACACAGGGAATCTGCATGAGGGTGCGATGGTTGGCCCCTGTACGGGGACTTAAACTAAACAATGAGAGCGCCCTGTAGACTGTAGACCTCCAAGAACCTCTCATAAAAAACCGTAGAATGCCTTGTAGAGAACCTTTAAAGAAAGAAGAGCAATCTGCTTCCCAAACTAAACCCGCAACCCAAAGCTTCCCTAAACCCCACATGTCCTCAGCCCTCCAAAACCGATCCGATTTTCGAGCCTGCGGCTCCGGATGCTCAACATCTGACTTGGCAGACACGCTGACCGCGCTTAGATAATCTTAAATGTGCCTCTGGCCCTAAACCCTGAAGTCGGATGCCCTGGCTGCCTTCGTTGCACTTCCTTCAAATTTTGGTTAGAATTCCAAATTCGGAACCTCTGGATTCAAGGACGTTGGGCCCTCACAAAGCCCTCTTCGAACCCTCGGAACCCTTTGAAACCCAAACCCCGAAAATTTAGGGGTTTCGGGGTTAGGATTTATGTAGTTTTTCTGCCAAAAGGGCCTAATCTAGATAACCCTCCATGTGTCTTGGATCGCAGGGCCCAGCCAGTCACCAGAGAGCCGCAAGGGCCAAGATCGGGACGTGGTCAGCACCTCAAGTCTTGTCAATGCGTCTGGTATGGTTTTGTTTGTATGCGGATGCAAAGAAACGAATACATGTACATGCATATGTGAAATGTATGTATGTATGTATGTATGTATGTATGTATGTATGTATGTATATATGTATGTATGTCTGTATATATATATACACATATTTATATATATATATATGAATCGATAAATACGCACATGTCACACATATACATATACACATATACTTATTATCATACAAACATATGCACAAACAAAAACACATGCATGCACAAAAACACACATACACACATACAACTAACAAACAAAGAAGCAACCAAACAAACACACAACCAACCAACCAAACAAACAAACAAACAGACAAACAAACGAACGAACAGACAAAAAGCAAACACGTAAACAAAATAATCAAACAAACAAACAAACAAGCATACATACGTACATACATACATACATACATGCATACATGCATGCATACATACACACATACATCTTACGGACATACATACACACATACATCTTACGGACATACATACACACATACATACATACGTACATACATACATACATGCATGCATACATACATACATACATAGATAGATACATACATACATACATACATACGTGCACGCATGCATGTCTACGTACATATATTCATACATACATGCATGCATGCAGACAGACAGACAGCCATGCATGCATGCATCCCTACATACATGCATACATGCATGCATGCCTGCATACATACATACATACATACATACATACATACATTCATACATTCATACACAGATACATACATAGATACATATATATATATGTGTGTGTATATATACATATATACATATATGTATCGCCTGGTATCTGCCTCCGATTCCGATATGGGTCCCCGAAATCATGGGTAACACACAGGCATGACATCGCACAACATGCCTCCCAAAGCGATAAGCAATGCTCAGGCCTCATGTTCATCGTAGTAGAACCTGAGACTGAGACACCCAAACACAAACCTAAGATTCCGCTTGCCTGACCGTCGAAACTATCCTCGCCAGGCCTGACCGAGTGTGAGTCTCAAAAGCAATAAAACTGCCTAAGCCGTTGATCGCCGCATTAGGCATTCGCCTTGTGGAAGCTGGGCACGCAGTCGAAGGACCCCGACCGCAGACCTAGCGGACCTAACTTCGAACCCTTGCACGCTCACACCCTGCACCCTAAACGGTTTAGGGTTTGGGGTTTACCTCAACCCGAAGTTCCTGAAACCTCAGCCTGTCCCAGTCCCCGTCGTGCTCGAAACCTGTCCTAGAACCATGGGCGCTCGTCTTGGAAACTTCGTTGAAGTAACTTTTATAATTCAAAACGCAAACCAGCTTACGTACCAGATGATGGCAGGGTGGCATGCATGACGAGTAACTGAGTAACAAGAACACTCAGACAATTTCATTTGACAACCGTAATGATGCTGTAACATGCAGTCTCTTTAAAGGCCTGAAGACACCCAAAACGAGATGCACCAAAGACCTCCTGTCTTCCTGAGCTGCAACGCCCAAAGACCGAAGCGGACATGTGGCACCAGATGCTTACGGTTTAGGGCTTTCTGGCACATTTAAGGAAGATCCCTCAAGGCCCCAAGTACGTGCTTGTAGGGCCTGGGTGGGGGCTGGGGTTTCCGGACAGCTCTTAAATCCGGGGGAGAGAACTGAGGTTCATTATGAGGCGGGGGGGTTGTCATGAACCCCCCAAAAACCCTAAACCCCAAACCCCAAAGCACCTAACCCTGCAATGCGGGCTCGTCCTTGCTAAGTGGGAGGTAGAAAAAAGCCCTCAACCCTTGAGACCCTACACTTAAACCCTAAAAGATATTCCGGAAGCCCTAAATCCCAAACCCCAAAGCCCTCAACCCTTAAGACCCTAAACTTAAACCCGAAAACAATATACCTGCACCTTGCAGTACGATGCGATGCTTTTGGCGGCTTTGGCGCGGGAGGCCGAGGGTAAGGCAGGCATTGGCACGGGGCATTGAGTCGAGGTCTGCGGGGTCGCGGTCGAGGTATAGGGCCTAGGCCAAAACGTTTAGGGTTTAGGGTTTTGGTCCATGGTTCAGGATGGCCCCCCCTCCCTCTCTTCCTGTGTGTGGGGTGTGGGGTCCCTCTTCCCCCTGTGGTGTGGTTTTGGGGTTGTGAGGGTTTAGCTTAAAGTTAAAAGTGATAAGGCTTCGAGTCGACAAGAGCTTAAGGAGGGTTTGGGGTGTAGGTTGGTTGGAAGCAGAGCTTAGAGCTTGCACTGAGGCGGGGTTTAGGGTTGGGTGTAAGGGTTAAAGTATCAAGTACAGGTTAAGGTTAATTAAAAGCAGGAACACGCCTTGCGTTAGTTTATGGCTTGCGTAAGGTCCCGGCCCTCTCTGTCATCCCTGGCCCTGGCCGCCCCCCGACAGCACCCCACCCAACCGGCCCGACCCCGCCCCGCACACGACACCCCCCCCCACCACCTCTACCAGACCATACCATTGCGGGAAGGGGGGGCTGACAGGGTCTGGGTTTAGGGTGTATATTTAAGGCCTTGGGGTTGGATTTAGGGCTCAGCGGTCAGTGTGTAGTAATTTCAGGGTTTAGCGATCCTGGGTCGAGAGCTTGGACTTAATTCCGCAAACTGGGAAGCTCGTGTTCATAAAGGCTGGCTTCTTGGAAACCCCCCCTATGTACACACTTATGCCCCTATAAATCCTAAACGCCAACCCCTCGAATCATGCCCGGTTCAGGTTTCGACTCACCGACCGCAATAGCCTGCCAATGTGCCGGGAAGCCTAGCTATCAAGGAGGCTTTTGGTGTATGATGAGGATTTGAACAACAGCTTCTTGGGGGCCAGAGTCTCTTAGGACTTAGGATTGGAAACTGCTGGTGATTTTGCTGAGGGTTTTCATTAGGGGTCTTGTACCTTCTGGAGCTAAATACTGAACCCTAAACCCTAAATCCTAAACCCTAAACCCGAAACTGTAGATGTAAGTATCCCGGGTGCCATTGCTTCTCCAAGGGGGGTCGCTTTTTAGGGTTTCAGAATGGAGGTCCTAAGGCTCGTGGCCCGTTTTTTTTGAAATTAGGATCCCTTCTAGGATCCTTTTCATAAGGGTGCTATTCTTTTTTCGGGTGACGTAAGAAAGGAACCCTAGTTTCGAGAACTACCCACATGTACGCAAAACGTAGATTCTTGGGTGACTGGTAGCAGCAACCGTGGATTACTCTCTGGGCGAGTACATGGTCAGGAGGCATCTGCACCCCCAGGGATCAGACTGTGATGATGACGATGTTCAAGATATGTGGCACGTATTGAACCTGATGTGAAGATACACACACGCTCACCATGCTTTTGGCCTTAAGAAGACATACATACAGACATACATACATACTTACATACATACATACTTACATACTTACATACTTACATACTTACATACTTACATCCAGGCATGCATGCATACATACACATATACACATGTGTACATGTTTGTTTGTGCCCTTGTTTATTTGTATTTGTAGTTTTTATATTTATGCCAATGTTTATCAACACACCCACCCGAGTCCTACATATGTGTTTTACATTTCCTTGAGGGAAGTAAAGCCCATGAGAGTTGCTGCGCGCAGTAGGTCAAAATCAACACGGCATCCAAGTGCAGGTGATCTTGACCGGCCTAGTTGCTAGTGGTATCAGAAATTTGACCCCCAAAACCCAAACAGCCTAACCCGGCAGCCACTGAACCCTGTTCTTAGAAGTATCATTGAATCAAAGCCCTTTTCTCCACATCGGCCTGGTGTTAAGCATCCTTTTGCTGCTCCCCGCGACTCTTAGCCGTTTGGGCTCCTGTCCAGCTGTCGGGGGAAGGGTGTCCCGCACTGCTGGCGAGCATCTCGAAGCCATGGCGCCGAAGAAGGTGACGCCCAAGAAGGTCATGAAGCCGCTGGGGCTTCATCTTGGGCCTTGGCTAGGGCTTCATCTTGGGCCTTGTGTTCTGATGCGGTTTTTCACGTGGAGGCTTGATCAGGCATTTTGTAGATTTCAGGGGTTTGGAGACCTTGTGGTACAAGGGTGTGTGACAAACCGATGTAGGAATCCGATTGATCATCTTTCATGCGCTAGAATCCCGCTGATACCTGAAGCTTTCGCAAAAACTCCGGAGACTGTAAACTGTAAAGCCTGAGCTCGCACACCGGTGTTACAAGATGTGGCTTGCCCTCTAAAGCTGTAAACTACTGCATTCTATCAACGGAATTGAAGACCCCAAACTCCACTCCTCTAAATCATGACTGTTGCGGTTCGGCACGGTAAGGTTTAGGTTTAGCATTGCTGCGGGTTGAGCGGGGTTCTGCCTTTCCGGTACTCCCCTCTCACCCGCTTTTCGGAGCGGTGTGGGAGGTGGGAGGTGGGGTGGGGAAGGTTCCAGGGGGTCGAGGGGTGGGGCAGACTTGCGGTACGGTTCGGTTCGAAGAGGCACAGTTCGATACGATACTCCGTAAAAGTACTGTTGACACGCCCAAGTAAGTAAATCCCCACCCTAAATTTCGAACACCCCAAACCCTAAACCCTAGCTCAGCTAAATGTCGATGCTCAGCCTAAGCTCTCACATCGAAAAGCGCTCACCACTTCGTCTAATTACACCGAAACACTTTGAGAGCCAGACCAAAAAGGGAGGTGAGGACAAAAGCAAGATACAAACGAATTTATTTGCATCTGTCAGTATACGACTCAGTGTATACATACATGAAGTATATAGGTCATAGGTGCTTCTATACACCTATATGCATTTTACATCTGCTTTTTGTCAGGAGATGGGTCGAAGCAACACCGTAGAGTCCTCCGCAGCCAAACTTCAAAACACAGCCGGTTTAGGGTTTGGGGTTGAGGGTATCATTCGAGGAAGATGATGCGAAGGTGGACCCTTGAGTCTAAACCACCATGACCCCGTGGACAAGTGTTCCAAAGCCCAAGAGAAATCTCTGGACCGTAACCTCCAGTTTTGTGAACCGGAGGTCTGCATCGGGTTTCATGCCTTACTGTTCGAAGCCTCAATAAATACCAACATTACTCCTTAGGGTTCCTTATCATAAGCATGTCATATAGGAGCCCAACACCCTATTCTAATCATTTAGGCTCCAACATTATCTTCTTGCAAGCGGCTCAAGGAAGGGTTGTTGGCCGGGACATGAGCCCAAGCCATTCTATAAGCCCTAAACCTTTCAATAGCACCTGCGCCTAAACCCTAAACCCTTCAGGAAGATGAAAAAGGTGGAGATCAGCGAGAGGACTGGTCTCCCGAAGATCAAGCGCAGAGATCGCGGCCGACCTCGGGCTACAATTCTGAGATGCGGTTTAGGGTTTAGGGTTTAGTATGATAGGGCTTATGGGGACTACTTGAAGAACGGCTTTAGGGAAGTATTTATGATGCCTTTTTGCGGTTTATGTGTTTTGCGGTGTGGGTTCAGGACTTCGGGTTGACCATTCCATGCTCTCAGCTGAGCCTCTGCAAAGACCTTGGCATGACTTTGGATGTTAGAGTCTCATGCATCATGTTTTTGGCATGTTTTGGGGCAGCTGGTAGGGCATCCTGGTGTTATAAGTTATCCTCTTGACTCGGAAATCACGTTAATCAGCCTTGCAGCCAGTCAGCGAAGCGGGCTTTTCGAGTTCGGGTGTTTCGTGGCTCTGTCGGGAAATCTATGCGTTGCATGCAAAGAACGCTGAATCCTCGACCCTGAAACCCGCGATCCTACATCTGCAGCCGACAGTCATGTCAACTTGCATTGTAAGGACGATATACTAACCCCCCAAAAAAAAACAAAAAAAAACTCAATGCTGCATCTATAACAGCGAAGCTGCAAGCTCCTCATCTCAGCCCTTCAATTTGCATGTTGAGTGGACGAGGAATCCGGCACCCTGGGCCCAGACCTGAATCAAGGAGTATACCTTAAGCTATAAGGGCCTTAATATTATGATTTAAGGTATATTCCCTAATTACGGGGTATTGGGTTCTCTGGGTTTGTGAGGACTCGATCTGACTGGCTCGGAGCTCATAACGGAACTTGATCTGAATGGCTCGGAGCTTGTAATGGAACTTGATCTGAATGGCTCAAAACTATAATTGAACAGGCTATGTGGCCTAGGCAGCCCATCGATCGGGAGGATGTAGAGGTACTAAACCCTAAACCCTAAACCCTAAACCCTTATCTCTGAAGCCTTCAAGAGCGGCGGCGGCAGTGCACCTGAAAACCCTGAACCCTGAGGAATCCCAAACTGTGAAACTCGTTAGTTAGGGTTTAGGGTTTAGGGTTTAGGGTTTTAGGTTCGAAAACTACCGGTTAAGATGCTGTGCCTGCGTTCTGGGGTGCAGGGGGTTAAGCAACACAGGAAGACAGCGGTACCATCAGGTTCCTTTAAGTGTTCCATGGGTTGTTCTGGGAGTTATCAAAGCCGGGGCCCCGAACAACTTGAATGGTGGTTTAGGGTTTAGGGCTTAGGGATGATCAAGACTAGAATCGACTAGAATCTAGTGACTAGAATCGAATGCTAATTCGACAGTTTCAGGCCGTTAGTTGTGACCCCCGAAAAAATGACTTAACAAATGCCGCCACGAACCGAATACATGTGCCTGAAAGTCTAAAATAACGCTTTGGGGTGGTGGCTAGTCTGGTATGGTTATAAAGGAATGTGATTACTACTTGCTATAAGCCCCTGGCATCTGTTTTATAACTAAAGACTACAGAGAAAACCCTCAAAGCCTTATCTCCTGAAGCCGAAGAGTCGTCTTCTATACCCGGCACTAAGCCCCAAAACCCCAAAGCCTTTAGGGTTTAGGGTTCTTAAACCCTAAAGGCCCTAGAAAGCCCTTAGGAAAATGCCCTAAACCCAAAGTCCTAAAGCAGAACTGAGCGCCCTCACGGGGGTGTAACGAGCGCTGCGGATACCCCAAAGCACCTGATGCGACCGAAGGCAGGTCTCTTTCCCTATGGGGGTCATGTAGCAGGTTCCCACGTACCTACTACGACATATCTATATATATATGTATATATGTATATATGTATATATGTATATATGTATATATGTATATATGTACATATGTACGTGTGCCCGACACCCTAAACGCCCGAAAGCAACCTTAGGGAATGGGAGATTTGGAAACAAAAAGTCATCTAGAGGCCTGAATACTCAGAATACGGTTCTGGTGTATGATACAGCATACTGGTCTTACCCTAAACCCTAAACCCGAAACCGGGACTAAAGGGGGTATTCCGATTTTTCGCCCTGAACCCTGAACTCTGAACATGGTCAGCCTTTCCCGTGCTTAAACGTCAGGTGTAAGGGATTCATCTAGGGGCCTTGATAACTTTACCTAGTGTAGCTTTGCATACTAAACATACAGTGAAGAACCGTGAGGAAGAATGGTGTAGGCAATTATCTAGGCTTCTATGTTGCAGGGTTCAGGAGCATAGAGCTTTGCTCCAATGCGGCACTTCTGTTCCACAGGCCCAGGCTACTCATATTTAATGCTTGGAACCCCTAAACCCTAAATCCTAAACCCTAAGCATGACGTAGCTTATCGAAAACGAAAGGTGTCTCAATGCAGGCTCAAGGTTTTAGCAGCACAGCAAGATGGGCGGAAAAAAGGGCATGATGCAGCTAGCCCAGGCATATCAACAAAAAAAGCCTGGATTATTTCGTATGGGCTGTTGGGTGGTATGGTACATGAGTGCCATGAGGTACCCTATAATGAATGATGCTGGTACTAAAATGGACTTCCTCATCGCCACCTGGGTCTTTACAAGCATTCGCCCTAAACCCGAAACCCTAAACTCATAAACCCTAAACCCCAGAACTTAAAAACCCTAAAGCCTAAAGCCTATAAGCCCTAAACCCTAAAACTTACAAACCTTGAACCCAACTTCGCTTCACTTCCGGAACTTCTGACACTGCCAATGCCCTGGGGCTTAGGGTTTATCAGGTTTAGCTTCTGAAGACCCTGCGGAAGCATAGGGCACAGGATCTAGAGTCTAGGGTCTAGGAGTTTAGGACGTTAAGGGCTTCCCTGGACTGTCTTGAAACGTCCAGTTTCCGGACCCCCAAAAAACAAGGTAGAAGCAAGAAGAGTAATGGTAAATTAAGGAGAACATATCGAAGTATCGTACCGACTAGAGGAATATCTCGGTGAATAGACTCTTAAAGAACAGAAAAGAGTCCCATATCTCCCAAACCGTATACCCTGTGCTTCCTAAGCCCTGAGAAACTTTTACGCTGCGTCCTAACCTAGACCCGACCCTAAACCCTAATCCCTAAACCCTAATCCCTAAACCCTAAACCCAACCCCAGAAGCCCTAACCGGAGAGCTCACAAACCCTAAAGCCTTCAGAACCTTATATCCGCACTCCTGAACCCTGAACCACGAAAGCCTGAAGCCTCTACCCTACACCGTACAAATACTACCAGAGCCTGAATATCTGAATGGTTAGAACAAGTGTTTGGTGTACATTCTACTACACCTATAAGCATGAGCCCCAAGTAGTTTTGGCAACCACTTAGGTCCCTGTTCCCAGAGGGTCCTATGTGTCGTTATGGGGGATACTTCCCTAAATCATCATAGTAACTCCTAAGATAGAAACCCCTACATTCTACTAGATAGGTACATAGGACCCTTTGAGTGTGTAAAGCCCTAAAGCTTTGCGGGCTCCCACAGCTGCTAAGGTTCCGTCCGCTACATCCAGGGCATTCGACACGGCTTGCTGCACAAGTCCGCCTGAGGCGCTTTAGGGTTTCAAAACAAGCTTCAGGGTTTAGGGGGTTTAGGGGTTGAGGGTTTAGGGTTTATTGGTTTAGGGCTTAGGGTTGAGGGTGTCAAATGATTAGTTGTCTAAATTAGGGTTCCTGTTTAGGTCCCCAATGAGCATTCTTATGAAAAGGATCCTAAAAGGGACATTCCCATAGTTTAGGGTCCTTAACCTGATGCAGGGCTCATGTCATAGGCAGTAACACCCTAACCCCGGGCCCTCAAAGCCCGCGAGCACACACGCGCGCGCGACACCGGGACGGGCGTTCAATGGCCCTGCGAACCAGCTTAGGGTTTATATAGGGTTTAGGGCAGAGTCTTTGGTTATAGGGTTAGGATTTAGGGTTGAGGGTTTAGGGGTGTTAGGGTTTACAGGTACGGCGGTTGCCAGACTTTGACTTTGGGTCACCACAACAACTCTGCAGAACCCGCAAAACTGCAAACATTACAAAACAAAAAACCCGCAACTTCAAAAACAAAAGCCTCAAAACTCTGAACCACTATACCCCGAAACCCCTAGACCCCAATCCGATAGCCCCTTCAACCCCTCTGGAATCAAGGCCCTCGCTGGTATAAACTTGGAGACGTCGGCCGGGTACAAGGTCGTGGTTGCTCTCCAAGCGACGAGAAGACAGCTGGTACCTCAAGGCTCTTAATTTTAGGGTTTGGTGTAGCCGTAAGGGTCCATCTGCGCACAAAATATGTCTACGCTGGGCCGGAAGTGAAAGGACTAAACGCTAAACCCTAAACCCCTAAAGACCTAAACCCCCAAACCCTAAACCCCAAAACCCTAAAACCCTAAACCCCTAAAACCCTAAACCCCTAAAGCCCTAAACCCCAAACACCCTAAACCCCTGAAGCCCTAAACCCCTAAACCCTACGTTAAGGCCAAAGTATGTGCTTAGTGAAGATAGGAAACCTTTCGAGGGCCTGGGCTTAGGGTTTAGGGTTTAGGGTAAGTTTAGGGCTTAGGGCTTGGGCTTAGGGTTTAGGGTTTAGGGTTTAGGGCTTAGGATTTAGGGTTTAGGGTTTAGAGTTTAGGGAAGAACCTACCGTTTTAAGGACTTGTATAGAAGGAAATCATAATAAGGAACGCTGAAAAAGGGAGGTTCTTTAGGGTCCAGGTAGGGTTTAGGATTTAGGAATAGGGAGCGTCTTCCGTCTAGGGTTTCGGACTATGGGGTAGGTTGAGCAGTTGGTACGTCTAGGGTTTGGGCTTGCGGACTTATTGCCCCTAAACCCTAAACCTCTAAACCCTCATCCCGGGTTGCTTGGTTTAGGCTTGAAAGCCTTGCCCTAAACCCTAAAGCTGGACGAAACCTTCAACCCTGAACCTTACCTAGACCCTTAAATGTAGTATCTTTTATTGGATGGCTTATTCTGCGGTTAGGACCCTAGAACAAGAAACTAAGGTAGCCAAAAACAGGTGCTACAAGTAAGGGCCCAGGTATAAAAACCTTAAACCCTATGGTTTTGGGGTATAGAGTCTAGCTTTACTTCATGGACTCAAAGAGCTGCTCCCACCACTGCGCCCCCGAGTTGCGGAATGACAACATATTTTGTTTTTTTTAGGGTTTAGGGTTTATTCATCTGGTTAGCTGAGAAGAGGGACAAATGCCCGATGAGTCATTTAATTTAATACCCTACTGATTCAAAAGTAGGGTTTAGGGCGGTTTAGGGTCTACGGTTACAGTAACCTTTAACGCTAAACCCTACTTTGGAATCAGTGGGGTGGGGGGGGGGGGCACGCAAGCTCAGAAAAGAAGTCTGAATCATCGCGAAATAATTAAATAAATGCTATATAATTAATATGCCTCTGACGGCTCGGAAGTGCATATGTTGATGAAAGTCCGTTATGCACCCAAACCACAGTCTTGTTTTCAAGCTCCTATATTCTAAAACCCGCATATTACTCTCAACCAACCGCATTCGCCTGAAGAAGCCTGAGCCAAACCTCGGAGATTCTCACCTGCAGTACGATTGGGCCCTCCCCCCCCTCCCAGTTTGCAGGTCCTTCCAGGATTCTATATCGGGTTCTTTGAGGCTTGCTATAAATGGTTGCCACATATAAGGCGAAGGTGAAGCTCACATTCACAGCCATGCTTGAGAACCTTGAGGACGACATGACCCGTAAAAGTACAGGCCCTTCCCCCTCCTACTATGAACCCCTATATGGCATATGAGCCTTAAACCCTTTTAGGGTTCATTTCGTCTTTGAGGAACGGACAAGGAACCTGCGAAACCCCAGGGAGCCTCAATGCTAGGGGACGGGACCCCAAGTAACTGGGCTGCAGCTTTTGGGGAGATGTACGTATACAAAATCTAGACACTGTAACCCTAAGGCTCTTAGGACTCATATTAGAAGGCTTTTGGGCCCAAAGACCATACTATGTGAGGCTTTTGGGCTATTTTGAGCCTTAGGGTAACGGAGTAGTAGCAACTCTTCAGACTTCTAGGGGTTTCAACACCCGCTGTACCTGCCAACAAGATCTAACAAACAACAAAAGGCTACAAGCAGGCTTCCATTCAAGACGGTACAAGCACCTATATAAGCCCAAAGAGTAAGAGAATTCAGACAAGCATCTTCAGCTAAACCCTATAAGCCCGAAAACGCTAAACCCCATAAAATATACCATGAACCCTAAACCCCGAAAGCCCTGTCTCCTTGAGTACCCCTATAACCCTAAACCCTAAATCCTGAACCCTAAAACCCTAAACCCTAAACCCTAAACCCTACCTAAACCCTCGAACCCTTTATCATGGAACCCCTAGAGTCAGGCGAGGCACGGTCCCGTGCCCAGCTCCTTCCAGTCTCGCAGGCCGCATCGGAAGTAGCCCGCCTCTGTTTTGGGGTAGAGGTTTTAGGGGCTTAGGGATTTCGTGGTTCAAGGGTTCAGGGTTTAGGTAGGGTTTAGGGGTTTAGGTTTTAGGTAGGATTTGGGGGTTTAGGGGTTTCAGGGTTAAGGGTTTAGGTAGGGCTTTGGGGTTGAAGGTTGTAGGGGGAGTCGTCGCGAACGGCCCGAAAAGGATCCTCGGAATTAGGATAGGGCCCCTTTTTGGGGAACCCAAATGGGAGTTTCAGGAAAAAAGGGGACCCTAATATCGTACCCTAAATACTAGGATCCTTATTATAAGGACCCCAAAATAAGGTACCCTAAGTTTCGGAAAGTCCCAAATGACTCCAACTGTAGTGATGAATGCTATCGGAGGGCCGAGGAGGATCCCGAACCCTAAACCCTAATGCTGGGTTGTTGTTAGGGCATTTACTTTAAGTTACCATATTATTTGCTATAGTTCCCCATTATGGTAACTTAAATAAAAATCCCCTAGCAAGACCCCAGAATACAGCGGCCTTGGCAAAGCCTCGACTGGGAATTTGGGGGGATTGTCGAACATGATGATGGGTAGGTTTGGGGTTGGTCCCATGATCTGGGGTCCCTGTTTAGGTCCCCAATATGGTACGACAGCCTTATAAAAAGGACCCATTACTTAGAGAACTACCCTTGTCCCTAAACCCTAAAGCCTAAACTCCAAACCTCACCTAGACACAACCCGATGGAAGGAAGTCTCTCAGTGCCATCCTGCACCGTCTTGGGCTGCGATGCCTTCTGGTTCCCTTTAAAGTCCTAGGGCTTAGGGTTTAGGATCACCAGGAGTTCTGAAGGAGCTTAGTTAATGTTGCCAGATGTAATCGGGATGCATAGTAAAGAGCATGGAGGTCTGGAATCAGGGGCTGAAGTATAGACTTTACTTTAAATTATCGGATCCTTATACAACGACATCGAAATCTGCTTTGCTTGCCGTGGTAACTTGGGTTAACTGCCTGGGTACCCTAGTTGCAAAATCATTCTGACCACAATCGTAAGCGACTTATGAAGACCGCGCAACACCCAACAAAACCTTCGGGTACTCTTAACGCTAACCCCGAAACCCTACCCCACTTCCTTATTGACAATAACCCAGTCACCGGGATGGGATTGGAGGTCGGCAAAGCTGGCAATACTACGGTTGATGATACAAAGCCTGCATTACCCATTAATCAGGTATATACCATAATTCCCATAGTTTAAAGTCCTTAAGGTAACACTACCCTAGTAAGGAATATACCATATATAATTCGCATAGTTTAGGGTCCTTGAGGTAACACTACCCTATAAGGAAGGCCTTATTATTATGATTTAAGCTATATTCCTTAATTAGGGGTATTGCGTTCTCTGGGCTAAGCCCTAAGCCCGAACACCCCAAAACCTGCCAAGTACCTTGTAACCACCTTTAAGGATCCCAAACCATGAGAATTATGGCATATTCAAGTAGATTCCCTATTATGGGTAATGCAGGATTTATATCATCAGCCGCAACCTACCTTTTTGGGGCTCCTCATTTCTGATCTCCGCCCGTAAAAAAGGCAGGTTATTCAGGATCCAGAACCCTACCTAGACCCTTAAATGTAGTACCTTCTTTTGGCTACCTTAGTTTCTTATTATCGGATCCTAACCATAAAATAGGTCATCCAATAAAAGGTACTACATTTCAGGGTCTAGGTAGGGTTTAGGGTTGAAGGTTTCCTTCAGCTTAAGGGTGCATAGGGCCAGGCCTTCAAGCCCTGAACCCTAAACCCTAAACCCTAAACCCAGAACCCAGGGAGGGGTTTAGGGTTCGACGCCAAGTAGGCGTAGGGCAGTGCAGGGGCTGAGTTTGAGGCTTCAGGATTTAGGGTTTAAGGGGTTTCAGGGGTTTAGGGGTTTATGGGTTTTAGGGGTTTAGGGTTTGAGGGGTTTAAGTTTGTTTGGGGTTTATGGGTTTTAGGGTCTAGGGGTTTAGGGTTTAGGGGTTTAGGGGAGTTTAGGGGTTTAGGGGTTTATGCGTTTAGAGGTTAGGGGTTTAGGGGTTTAGGGTGGCGGCTCTGGGGTTGAAAGGAACTCGGATTTCATGTAGATCACTTCAAGGGAACCCCCTGAATACTCATAACTCCCTTTAGGGCTCTAATGGGTTGAGGGTTCAGGGCTGTAAGGGTTTAGGGTTCTATAAGGGTTACTGGTTACTATAGGGGGGTTCTAGAAGAATTTTCTTTTAACAAGTTTCAGGTCTCAGTGTGGAGGCGCCCGGCCTCAAAACACAGCACGTGCATCTCGCAGATGCCCTGGCCGTGGAAGTTGAGGGTTGAACTTTTCGGCTTTAGCGTTTAGGGCTCGTAGGGTTTAAGGTTTAGGGTTTACGGCTTACTCCCAAAAGGTCGTGTGTACCTATGTAGTAGAATGTAGGGTTTCTATGTTAGGAGTTACTCGTATGATTTAGGGAAGTACCCCCCCGATCTCATGGGTTTAAGGTTTCGGTTTATGCCTTAGGGTGGCTATATAGGGGTTCGTCAGGGTTTTACGATTTGGGGTCTATGGCTTAGGGTTTAGGCTGTACTATAGTTTCCACTGTAGCTTCGGTTTTGGGCTTTAACCAAATGTGCATTAATATAGTATCTCCTAGTCCCGTCCGCGACGTTGACGACTACGACTGCGACTACGGCTATGGCATGCGGAAGAAGACTGCTACTGCGGCTGCAACTGCGACTGCGACTGCTACTACGACGATGACCACTACTACTACTACTACTACTACTACTACTACTCCTGCTGCTACTACTACTACTACTACTACTACTACTCCACTACTACTACTTTTACTACTCCTGCTGCTGCTGCTGCTGCTGCTGCTGCTGCTGCTACTGCTACTGCTACTGCTACTGCTAGTGCTACTACTGCTGCTACTGCCACTACGGCCACTACGGCCACCACCACCACCACCACGACGACGAAGACGACGACGACGAGGAGCACGACGACGACGACGACCAGCACGAAAGCGACAAGAACGCGATGTCGTCGTCGACGACTATCGGTAACGGCGGCTGCTTGCTGCCAATACTGCTTCTGAGTTTAAGGCAAAGTTGTCATTGTACTTAGCAGGGACAACTTGCTGTTCTGGTTGTCGTCGCTTTGTTGCAGTCGCTGCAGAATCAACAGCAGAAGACGCAGTGGCCCCAAGTAAAGATTCTCGCCAGCATGCTAGTGCTACAACATGGCTATGATCGACATCATCATCATCATCACCATCATCATCGTCATGATCACCATTATCATCATCATCGACATCATCATCATCATGATCACCATCACGATCACCATCAGCATCAACATCATCATCATCATCATGAACATCACAACCATCACTATGTTCATCCGCTTCGTCGTTGTCATTGTCATCGTCCTGGTCGTAGCTCTGAGTGAAGCTATCCTTGTAGTCACCACCCTCGTCATCATCACCAAACTTGCAAAGCAGTAGTCGTGATATCGGCTATCAAGGCGAACCGCCCGTCGGCCTGCGTGCCATTAAGGACCTCCGATGCAGGGAGGGGGCACCCAGTGGGTCGCCGATTTAGACGGTTTCGACTGTAAGCCTATGGATTCGGGCTCGGGCTCGGGGTTTTGAGTTTAGGGCTTAAGGCTTCATGAAGGGTGAATTGCAGTTGGAGCTTCCGGCTTTTCGGACGATAGGTTCAGGGCTATGGGGTTCCTCTCGGCGGTTGGTCTGAACCCTACACGTCAAGGTCTTCGGTCCGACAATCTCGTTGTAGAGGTTTCCTTATAGCCCCTCCCTGCCTCATCATAGCCATATCTACTCTAAAACCCTAAACCCTTGAGTCCGGCACTGCATGAACTTCTGACATCCATTTCAATCGTGCCGCCCGCCAGTCGCTTGCTGCGCTGTGGCTGCGACAACTTCTTTTGTGGCGGCAGCTTCAAACAGGTGCACAGTAGACGATAATTAAGTGCCCACCAGTGGGCTGCGAGGACGGTCCAGCCAGACTTCAAGCCATGGATTGTTGTCGCTGTCCATATTTAAATTTGAGGGTTCTGACCAACACAGCTGCGCTGTGCTAGCCAGGTGCCGCTTGCGCTGTTTGGCGCAGCTGACGTCTGTTCAAACAAAGGCACAACGACTGAAGCTGCGAATCCGTGACCAGTCGGACTGCTCTCTTGGCAACCACCGCCTAGTTACGAACTTGTCCACGTACTTGCCCGTGTCTTCGGACTGTCCCTCGCCGGATCAGTTTAGGGTGTAGGGTTTAGGGTTTAGGGTGTCGGGTTTAGGGTTTTGGGCTACCTTTGGGATGGGGCTTTCGGTGAGGTCGGCTCAGTGTTTAAGCTGCGGGGGTTTAGGTCTTAAGCCCTAAGCCCGCCTAAACCCTTAAACCCTTACCCTAAGGACTCTAAGAACTCATATTTTCAGGCTTGTGGGCTATAAGGCTATAAGGCTTTTCGGCTATTTTGAACCTTGGGGTTAATTTCCCGTGTAGAAATGCAGGAGAAGCCTTTCTCGACGCACTCCTATATGCGGCCTCTTTATTTATGCGCTCGTTACCCATAGGCTCCTAAATAGTTCCTTTTTGTGGTTTATCTATAGAACCCTATAAGGTAATCCCAAAAAGGAACTACTAAGGAGCCTATGGGTACAGAGCCCCATCAGATGTTAAGCCGTAGCTGCAGCTGAAGCCCCCGCACACGAAGTTTGATCACAACGGGCGCTAGTGCCTACGAGCTCCCAGTAGGCTACCGTTCGGAAACCTGACCTAAATACCCTAGCCCGGTACCCATGAAAAGTTGAGACCCAAAAGACTTAAAGCCCCAAACCCTAAACCTTCAAAAAGTCCTAAGCTGTAAACCCTAAACCTTAAATCCTACACCCTAAACCTTAACTCCAAAACCCTGAAACCGTAACCCTGAACTCTAACCCTTCTAGAGCCCTTCCAGGACAACCTCCATAACATCTTTTGAGGAAGCCCTTCAGCAGCCCGAACTTCCCCCCCCCCCCAACTTCGCCCTCAACCCCCCGACACCCTCCTGGAACTCATGACTCCCGAACCGAAAGGGTCCTGGGAACTGGGTTTAGGGTTTAGGGATTATGATATAAACCCCATAATAAGGAATGTACCCATAATTCCTATAGTTTAGGATCCTTAAGGTAATGCAGTATTTACGTATATCATCAGTTGACAGTATGTACTGTTATAGGGGGCTTCTTACTTAAATCATGATCGTAATTCCTAATATAGACACCCTACATTCTACTATATGAAAGGAAGCTACGGGTGGGGAGTTTAGGGTATAGGGCTTCTATAAGGAACTATAGGGTATATAGACCTTCTATAAGGCTCCTCTCACGGTAACTACCCACCTGAAAATGTCCTAGACTATATAGGTACATAGGACCCCTTTGGGTAATACTCGAGGAGCTCCGAAACCCCTGAAGTTAACCTCAGACTTAGAGCCCGAAATCCTTAAATACCCTGAAAGCCGAATCCCTAAACATATAAGCCTTGAAAGCCCTTATAACCCTCTAAAGCCTAATTCTTATAAGCCCTAAACCCTACACCCTGAAACCTTAAAGCCCCAAGAAAAGGAACAAAAAATCCCTAAACCCCTAACTCTAAAGCATAAACCCTAAACCCTAAACCCCGAAAGCTTAAAGCCCTAAGAAAAGGAAACCTCCTAAACCCCTAAACCCTAAACCCTGAAACCTTAAAGCCCCAAGAAAAGGAAACCTCCTAAACCCCAAAACCCTAAACCCTAAACCCCGAAACCTTAAAGCCCTAAGAAAAGGAAACCTCCTAAACCCTAAACCCTGAAACCTTAAAGCCCCAAGAAAAGGAAACCTTGAAGGAGACCAAGCCTCGGCAGGCCATGGGCTGATGACGGCGTTTGCCGACTGATGGAACCGCAAGACATTCACCTGCGAGGGTTTAGGGTTGAGGGTTTTAGGGTTTAGGGTTGAGGGTTTAGGGTTGAGGGTTTAGGGCTTAGGGTTTAAGGTTGAGGGTTTAGGGTTTCGAGGTTCTGTAAGGTTTCAGGATTTCACCTGCGGGTGATTTTCAGGATTTAGGGCTTGGGGGTTTAGGGTTTGGGAAGAAAGGGGCTTAGTGTGTAGGGTTCTATGAGAACTCTGGACGTTCACCTGCGTGGGGTTGAGGTTTCCTTCTGGTGGTTTTTGAGGTTTGTATATGGTTCGACAAGAACCCGTGCACTGAAAGGGGATCCATAGAGTCTATAGGACTCGTAAACGGGCTTTTGGGGCGTGGGTTTTAGTGATGTAGGGTTCTTGGAGGGCCCGAGGGCTTAATGCTATAAGGGTTTACCAGCCTTCCAGGAACCTTTTACCCAAAAGGTCCTATATAACTATGTAGCAGAATGTAGGGCTTCTTGTTTTAGGAATTACTTTCATGATTTAGGGAAGTACCCCCTCGCCCCATAACAGTACATAGGACCCTCTGGGTAAACATTCAAGGGTCTAGCCAGACGCGACAAACAGAACGACCCCACGTCACTAGTAACACCCCAGCAGCGTACCATCACCAAGCATAACAGTAACTCGCAACAAAAGCCACCACAATCTTACTTAACAACAAGCAAACGCAACACGATAAGAGTACAAAACAGCTCAAGCACTCGGTGGCTAGTTGGTGGTTACAATATAGGGGCCTTAATGCTGAGAATGGGATTTTGGGGTATACTTTGCTATAATTATAACAAGGAACTCAAGGAACCCCCCAAAATGGTCTTGGTATATAATTATTTCGGCCCCTATAGTATATGGATTTTGGAAAGGCCATGATTACCCGTCCACGCCTCACCGGTCTCCCAGTTCTCCACGACGATTGGCTGGATGGCAGTCGCCTAACGTTTTGGGAGCTTGGGCTTCAGGATTTAGGGTTTAGGCTTAGGATTTGGTAGGGTTTGGGGCGAAAACAATTTGTTTGATTAGAAGAACATATTCGAATAGCCCCTTACACCCCCCTCTGCCCTACGCACATGGCAGAATATGCAATGTGCTCCCAAACCTGACTTCTATCTTTAAAACTCCACTCGAACGCTTGCGCACTGGCCCGCTGTTCCTTGAATGAGACCCTGCCTAACAACCTTATCATACCAAAAACACCCCAAACCCTAAACCCTAAACCCTCAATCCCAAAACCCCTTATAGGTCCCCTTATAGATCCCTTTAAAGGAACCCCTGCCAGGACCGCGGCTCCCATTGAACGTGGCTCAATGCCTCAGCCGTGCCGAAGGCGCCGCAGGAAATCCTAAATCCTGGACCCTAAAACCCTAAAGCCCTAAACCCGTAAACCCTAAACCCCTAAACCCAAAACCCTAAAAGCCTAAACTGCGCATCCTCAGCTTTGCAGGCTTAGAGGGTTTCGGGTGCGAACAGGGCCCAAAACACCATGCTCTACGTCCCCAAATCAGGTTTAGCGAGTGGGGGTTCAGCCATTAGCTGGAGCCTGTGGGTTTTTCGGACGTAATTTAATTAGGATATACAGGGACCAAGCTGCAAGACTCGAAACCAGTAACCAAAAAAATCCAACAGCTGAAGGTAAACCCAATTGAGCAAATACCTACCTACCTACCTACCTACCTACCTACCGACCGACCGACCGACCGACCTACCTACCTACTTCTTCCGGACAACAGGGAGACGTGCTCGCCTAGCAAGTCAACCAGAAGACGTGTGTTCCGGCAAAACGAGACAACAAACATAATGAATATGTTGTAATATGAGATAAGATTGCGAATTATAATACAAGATGCGATGGTTAAACTCACGATATTAAAAACAATACAACATGTTATAACGTAGCATAACAATGTGATGAAACAACGTGCGATATGGCATAAAAACATAAAGCATGATAGGTTACACTACACCACAGTGTAATATTGCTAACAGGATAAAGTCAAGTACAAGCTTATAGAATAGAAGAGAATAGAACAAAACAGAAGCGACTAGACTAGACTAGAACAGACAAGACTAGACAATGTAGAGGTGTACATCGCAGTGATGTGGGATCATCCATTGGCATCCAGGGGGTAGGTTAGGGTTCAATCGTAGGGGCGTGGCTGCACATGAAATGCGTTTGGTCCAGACTTTGCTCCACTGCTGGCACATTGAACATCTGTTAGCCACCAATTTTGATGTGCACGCCGACAGTGCACGATAGCACTCCCCCGTGGATCGTATCCCCAGAGCCCGCCGGGCCCTGCCCTGCATTTGCCCTTGCCGTTGCTGCTTGCCCTTCCTTTCCCTTGCTCTTGGCCTTGCTGCCCTGCCTGCCCTGCACTGCCCTGCCCTGGAAAGGAAGAAATTGGCATGAGTGTTAAACCCTAAAAGGAATAGGTTTGGGTGGTGTGGCCGCCTTAAACAGCGCGGAGTGGGAGAGAAAGAAGGAGAGCCTTTTACAGACAGGCTCTACTCGACACGACATTGTCGCAAGATACAGCCGTTTATGCCCTATTCTCGGCAAACCCGAAACCCTACACCCTAAACCACCTGTGCAACCCAGTTGGAATCCATGTGGAAAGCCCTCAACCCCAAACACTGAACCATTATCCGGTGTCTACATTATTATGAACAACCCTAAACCGAAATTTAGAGAACTGCCAATTACTACCTATATCATGGTTTGGGGGTTTAACTAAGGGTCCAGGCAAGGAAACCCTACAACCCATACCCTAAGCCCTAAACCCTATAAACCCTAGAGACCCTAAGCCTTAAACCTTAAACCCTAAACCCTAGACCCTAAACCCTAAACATACCCTACGCCCTGAACCCTAGAGACCCTAAGCCCAAAGCCGTAAACCTTAAACCCTACACCCGACACTCTAAACCCTAAACCCTAGACCCTAAACCCTAAACCCAGCTATGCAACCCAGGCGGAAGGGCCCCAAAGCTGGACAAGACTGACTGGTTCTTAGTAGGGAATGGGGGAATGGATCCCTATGATGTCCCCCAAAGCCGTCCCAAAAACCCATTACTCCATTCCCTACTAAGCGATATCACCACCCCCAGATACACGACAGACTTGAAATCTTGAAGGAGCAGTGGGGCTGCACCTGAGAGAAAAAGCGCCTGCAAACGCACCCGCAGGGTACTAAAAACCAGCGAGAAACCCCGAGGGCCGAGCTGTTGGGGCTCGTTTCATCCTCGAGGGCTTGCAGCAGGAGCCTGGCACTTGGGGTCCAAAGGGCTTTAGGGTTCCTCTTGGACTTCACCAGTAGGGTTTATGGTGGTGGATTTTTTTTTTTAAGGGCTTTGGCTTTCGAACTCAGGAAGGAAAACTATTTGAACAACATGTGGATCAGTGCAGTTCGTATGGATGCCCTTCGGTTAAGCACTTGCGGTCTAGGAGATACGGATTCGCTGAACCGCCGGGGAAGGGCCCAACGAAAGCACACAATTTTGGCTCAACTTTGGGGTTCTGGGAGTGTTATCAGAATTTCGGGAGAAGGATTTTAAGCCTAAGGGTCCAAGTACCTAATAATCACATACTCTCCCAAATATTAAGCTAGATTACTACTATCCGTAACCAAAGTAACCCGATTATTGGGTCCTTTGGACCCTTAGGGCAAGCTTTTGTCAGGGCTTGGCGATCCGTTGAGTTCGAGGTTTAGGGCCTCCGGGGTTTGCGATTTCAGGGCTTGGGTTAAAGCAGCAACAACACACTCAAACACCGCAAAACGCCACAACCTAAAACCTAAACTCGGATGTTTTGTCAGGGTTTACCCAATAGGCTCCATTGCAGTCGCTTTTAGGGATTACCTTATTATTATAGGATCCTAAATATAGGCCACAAAAAGGAACTACACTGGAGCCTATGGGTAAGGACCCCGTCAACAATTCTTGAAGCCGAAAGTCCGAAAGCCCTACCCCCCCTCCCCCCACACCAGAGCAACTTTTAGGGTTTTTAAGGTGTTTAGGGTTTAGGCTTTAGGGTGTAGGAGTTTACGGCTCAACCCTAAACCCTAAACCTTAAACCCTACACCCTAAACCCTAAACCTTAAACCCTAAACCCTAAACTCTGAAACCAGAAAGCCGCCAAAACCTTCCCTGAACCCCGCCAAAGGCGGCTAAAATCTTGGCCCGACACCAAAGGCTGTCATTTCGACAAATTTCTACATACTTTTGACGTCCAGGTAAACCCTAAATCCAAGCCCTGAACCCTAAACCCTAAACCTTAAACCCAAAGCCCCAAGCCCCGAACCCTAAACAGTTAACCTTAAACCCTAAACCCTAAGCCCCAAGCCCTGAAACCCTAAACCCTAAGCCCTAAGCCCCAAGCCCTGAAGCCTCTAGCCCTCCAGATCCAAAGCGACCGAACCCTGAAAACCGTGGCTGCGCCGACCCTGACCATGCGCTGGTCGATGGTGCCTAGATTTGGGGCTTCAGGGTTTACCCTAAGCCCTAAGCCCTAAACCCAAAAACCCAAAAACCCTAAACCCAAAAACCTAAACACCCTAAACCCAAAAAAACCAAACCCAAACCCAAACCCAAAAACCCCAAAACCCTAAACCCTACACCCAAACACCCAAAAAGGTTTCGGGATTGATGAAGTCTCGGTGGACGTTAGGGTCTAGGGTAGGGTTTTGTTTAGCGCGGGTTGCGCTTCTGTCGCTGATTGTTGTACCCAGAGACTCCAATATCCCTTCTATTAATTAAGGAATATACCTCAAATCGTATTAGGGTTCCTATTATCATTTAAGGTGTATTCCGTAATTAATGGGTAGCTTCCTCCATGAATATGCAGCTCAGCTCTGCGTGGGCAGTCACCCTATTTACTCCGGAACTCACAGTCCAAAGAGCGTGCAGCAAACCTTCTCGCACACGGGTGTACGAACTGTGCAAGGTTGCTAAGTAGCGGAGCTTCAGTGTCATGTTTCTTTACAGCTTTACATCATAACACTCTCAGCTCAAGGGTATTTTGAAAGCGTAGCCTTCCCTGAGAGATTGTGCGACGGCAAGTGGTTTCCACATGATCTGAAAGACTGTCGATGATATAAATCCTGCATTACCTTAAGGACCCTAAACTATTCCTTATTATGGGTAATGCAGGATTTATGTCATCAACCGGAGCACGCATGGTACTGCAGACGGATACTTCAGCACTCCTCTCTGGGGCACCGTAAGGTTCCGCAGCTCCCTGTTGAAACAACGTCTTCCACGTGCGAATTGTGCGTGATCTGGCCTCCTCGGACTCGAGATTGCTCATGTGTAGGGTTTATGTAGGGTGTAGGGTTTAGGGTTTAGGGTTTGGGGTTTCGCGTTTAGGGTTGCGGGGTTTAAGGTTTAGGGGTTTAGGGTTTAGGGTCTAGGGTTTGCTCGCGAGTCCTCCAAAGCCAAAGCAAATACTTCAGCTGTTTGATAGATGAGGCCTCTCTTCTGTGCTTTCTCTCGGAGATAGCCGCTCCCAATCGCTTGGCTATCAATCATAGGCTTGTTTAGCTGGCGCAGGCCTTGCTTAATTTCTTCCACATTAACATCACCGCGTCCACGCATACTCTCTAAACCCAAAACCCTACACCCTAAACCTCTCGTACTCATCGCGATCAGACCGAGTTGTAGCCTCTCTCACCGATGGCTTCATTCAATCATAGGGACCCTTAGGGAGGTAACGGGCAGTGGGGCAGGGGACTATACTTCCTTAACTAGACCTCATTAATATTAATTGCTTATTACAGGTATGAAGGTCCCCTCCCCCGCTCCCTCTTAGGGTCCTTATGATTCCACCATCATTCATCCTTCATCTCCTGCAAAACCCCCATGCCCCCACACCCTATCACATGAGCCCACCATAAACACTAAACTCTAGCCCTAAACCTCAAACCTTGAGCTCCAAAACCCCAACAAAACTTCAACTCAACACTCTAAAGCCGCACACACTGGATTTATGTAGGGCTTCGCGCTTCGGGGTCTAGTTAGGGGTTTGAGGTTTCAGCATGTTAGTTGGGGTTTTCGGGTTTAGGCAGGTGTTTAGTTAGGGAGGGATGGTTTACTTGCAGTCTCCATCGAAACTGTTTTGCTTGGTTACCTTAGTTACCGTTTCTCTTGCAGGATCCTGGCCATAACCTTGGTTAGCAAAGAAAAGGAACTACAATACTAGCCGAACTTCATATCAAAATTCAAGCGCGTTCCGGAGTCGCGACCGACATTCATTATACGTTCATGCATCTCAACCTAGCCAGACAACAGGGCTACGCAGGAGGAGGTGGTAATAACAAAAACAGCAATGATGCATGCATGCATGGATGGACGGACGGATGGAGGGACGGACGGACGGATGGAGGGACGGACGGACGGATGGAGGGAGGGACGGACGGACGGATGGATGGACGGAGGGACGGATGGATGGGGCTTTTGGAACCTAAAACCCTGAACCCAAGGGAAGAGAACCCAAAGCAGCCCTTCGAAGCACCCGCAGAGAACCTTAGGGAAGCCTCACCCGTAAGTTTTTGGGTCTAGGGTCTTGGGCTTAAGGCTTGGGGCTTTTAGGTACAGGAGGCCATGCAGGAACCCCTAAGCCTTAAGCCCTAAGCCCTAAACCCAAAACCGGAATCCAAAAGCCCTAGACCCTAAACCCTAAACCCTGATCCCAAAACCTGGCTCCAAAACCCCTAAACCCTAATCCCAAAACCGGGCTCCAAAAACCCTAAACCCTAATCCCAAAACCGGAATCCAAAGCCCTAAACCCTAATCCCAAAACCGGAATCCAAAAGCCCTAAACCCTAAACCCTAATCCCAAAACCGGAATCCAAAAGCCCTAAACCCTAAATCCTAAACCCTAATCCCAAAACCGGAACCCAAAAGCCCTAAACCCAAAGCGCTAAACCCTAATCCCAAAACCGGAATCCAGAAGCCCTCACCGGACTCCAAAAGCATCTAAGGAATCCGTGGAGGCCCGGGCGGAAGTCGCCATGGCGGCCCGGGAGTAGACGTTGACAATGCTGCATGCCTGCACGGCACAGGGCTTAGGCTTCAGGGGTTGGGGTTTAGGGTTTAGGGTTTGGGGTTTAGGGTTTCTTAGGTTTCAGGGCTTCAGGGATTGGGGTTTGGGGTTTAGGGTTTGGGGTTTAGGGTTTAGGGTTCAGGGTTTAGGGG
>CAJNJA010005156.1:0-17958 GCA_905231915.1 Symbiodinium necroappetens
GGGGTGGTGGGGGGTGGTGGTGGTGGCGGGTTGAGGTGGTTGTGGTGGCTGTGGTGGTTGCGGACATAGTTGCATTGCACTTCGTGTCGTCACTGTTGTTTTGTTCGTCCGTGTGGCCGTCGTCATGTGAACGTTGAATGTCCCAGCCGTGTGCAGTGTCTCAAGTCGCTGGCATGACTGCAAGGAAGACCGTCATGTTTTGCTTATGTTTGCCCCAACACCCCGATGTGTATTGCCGGGCATACGCCAGAAACACCACAGCCTAACCCCGAATGCCCGAATGCACGAACGCCTAAAGCCTCGAAATGGACTTAGAGCTTGCCTAGAGCTTAGCCTCCTTGAATATGGAACTGAGATCACCAAAACAAATACAACGTCATGATGTGGTCGTTGGATATAGAGTTTAAGTAGGACGCTGGGTTTAAGGTAGTTATCGATCTTGTGCCCCCAAGGATCCATGTACCCAGATAGCCTCACATGATAGCATTTACTTTGGCCGCAAAGTAGTCCCTATATAGATCCTTTGGGGCCGATGTACATACCCCTTAAACCCTAGACCCCTAAACCCCTAAACCCTGAACCCTAAACCATAAACTATATGAGTACATGGACCCCTTAGGGTGCTTGGTTCAGGAGACGGCGAACGTTCGCTTGGATCGTACCGAGGGTGCCTTCAGTGGCGTGGAGATGCTCGGATGGTTGTGAAGTTGTTCGGGTTTAGGGTTTAGGGTTCTTGTTTTTTTAAAAACATAGCCGTGCATTGAAGGCCTGTAATGTGTAACTGGTGAGCATTTGCTGAGCTAGTTGTCGCAGCGGGCCATTATCAGGTTTCTAAGTATGGCAGCGCGGGCTTTAGATAGCATGCTTTCCATCGTGAGCTTCTCAGTGCTTGCTGGAGCTACGTGTAGACTGTAGAATTGCAGGCGGTAGAGCTAGAGGCTTAGAGGGTTAAACCCTAAACCCTAAACCCTGGAGTTTTGAGTTTTGAACAGAATCTTGGTGCCGGGTCTTTGGCAATATGGAGTTGGAAGATCCGAACAGCTTCGTAACACCCAAAGTCCCTTTAGAGGTGAAGGCGTCAGCGGGACATACGCAGCATGAATAAGATGTACCACGAACTACCAACTATTGTCTTGAGCTTTCCTCTTGTTGTAACTACGCGATACTGTACCCCCAAAACCCTATTCGAATCAACAAGGACCCTAGATCATGCCGAAACTCACCTTAAGCTTTTTTTCTCACCGACTTTGCGCACCAGCGAAGGGAGGGTTTGCCAAGACATTTTCGCCTTGGACTGTTGGACAGTACTACAGTCTACCTGAACCCTCACAAACAGATCTTGTTTTCGTGGTAAGATTTGTCTAAGGATATCATAGCAAGGAGCCGTAACATGTTAGTTTCTTGGGGGTTCAAGGTAGGGTCTAGGGTTTAAGGAATTGCCCCCACCATGCTCTAAAGAGCCACACAAGTTCAGTCCGACAGCCGCCCCAATGATTCAATAATGAAGCCCTAAACCCTAAGCCCAATGAGGACGAGGCTGCAAGACGTGGACACCAACATGGAGAAGTTTTTCCGAGGCAGAACTTCTGCTTTTTTGTGCAAGGACTTTGCAGGGTTTAGGGCTTAGGGGCTTTGTGGGGCTGTTCGGAGATTTGGGGTTTAGGGTTTAGGGTGATTTGGGGGTGACAGGGTGTAGGATGTGGTGAAAGCTCGCCTTCCAGGCCCTGTCGCGGCAAAGAGAACGTCGCAGCAAAGAGAACCTTAAAGGCTGAATTCCCCATGGAAACAGCGACGGTTAGCATTGCCGTAATACTTCCGAACTCGCCGTCTTACCCACTTGACCACCCCAATGCGCTGAAGCAATCTCAATGTTTATGATTCTGCCGAATCCTTCAGTTCAATCGAGACATTCAAACAGGCAACTTCAGCCTGTTAACCCCGAGCACGACTTCCGACTACCGCCACCGTCGCTGCTAGACCTACCACAGCTAGCAAACTTTAGTTGCAGCGGCTATCATCCTAAACCCTATAAGCCCTGAAGCCCTAAATGCCAAAACCCTGAAAACTGAGACGACTTCGAAGCCTCCGTGACCCTAGGCTCCATAGTAGTTCCTTTTTGGGGGCTCATATGTAGGATCCTATAAGGTAATCCCAAAAAGGAACTACTTTGGAGCCTATGGGTAGCCCCGAACGCCATGAAGGTATCACCGCTCTGGACGCGCGGGTGGATGGAGTGGAGGCGCAGGCCGGCTGGTTACGGTCTGTATGAGGGTTTTAGGGTTTATAGGGTTTTAGGGCTTTAGGGTTTAGGGCTTTAGGGGGTTTAGGGCTTTAGGGTTTAGGGCTTTAGGGTTTAGGGCTTCAGGGTTTAGGGTTTAGGGTGTTTCTTCCAGAAAGACAATTCGAAGTGTTAGGCCCCGTAGCTTATACCATTAACTGTAGATCCTTGTCTTGAGGGTCCTTTGATTTTGGGGGGCCCGACCCGATCCTTCTCTTTGAGGACGAGCTTTGGGTTCCTTTCCGATGATTTAGGGTCCATTTTGCTGTATCCCTCCCCTAACCCTCCAGCTACTGTACCTACTATATATAGAGTACTAGAGCCCCTAGGGCCCTATATAGTGGGTACCTAAAGGGTTAGGGCTCATGTTCTGAAGCTCCCGTGTTCCGAGCCGTTGCAAGGGAATAACAGAACTAGGACTTCGGAGCGCGTTGCTGCAGATGGCGCGGGGGATCCCGTAGTCTCTCTGGGGATTACAGTTTCGGCGAGTAACGGCTAGTGGGTTTACCGCAATGGGTTCAGGGTTCAGGGCTTAGACAGAGGGCCGTTTGTTAGGTTAAGGCCTTCGAGTTTGGTGACAGACTTAGCCGCAAGAACGTTGGGTATCGTCACTGTCGTCGCCAGCACCACAAGCACCACCACCAGCATTGCATTCAAAGTCGGCTGCCGTACCAGCATCATCTTCAGTATTACAGTAGCAGCAGCATCATCGTCAGCACTACTCGCCCTCGTCAGCGTGACTGACCATGCTTGCCTGCAAACGACGAACAGGCTACGATGCCCTCGCGCATTGTGGAGGCGGAGGAAGAGGCACGATAGTTACAGTGTCTTGCCGCAAGCATGCTCGCAGTGTGGAAATTGTATGCAGTGTCATGCATGGTAATGCCAGATACTGTAATGTCATGCAGCATGTCCTGATATGTACACACATAATTACTTATGCATATACGAAGACATATACTTTTGCACATACGAATACATACAGACTGACACGCTATTTAACACTTACATCTACACACACACACACTCACATGCGCCCACATACAGCGCCCATACACATGCATGTACGCATATGTCTAGATATGTGCAAGGAGATGCAGGTAAATGCGTGTATTCGAACATGCGTGACAACGCATAGATACGTAACAGTTGTAGATGCGTGTGCATGTTCGGTATGTATGTCTGCATGTATATAACACCATATGTGTGTGTATATATGTAATGACAATACAGAAACACATCTCGGCCGATAGATGTACACCACAGCCTCCACAGACTCCCAAACTTTGCTCGCAGGCTTCGGCCCCGCGTGCAAACGAGCTGGAGGGGTTGCTGGGGGGCGGGGGGGGCTATTGAAGTTTAGGGTTTACGGTTTGAGGCGGTTTCGGTTTAGGGTTTACAAGGGTTTATGTTTCAGGGTTCAGGGGTTCACGGTTTGGTGGTTTAGTGATTTAGGGCTGCAAGGGATTAGGGGGTCTACAAGCGTTCTACAGGGGTTTACTGCAAGGTTTGACCATGAAGCTGTTTGTTCCAATAAGGGTTTCTATAGGGCTTGGTGCGGTTTTCAATCAACTTGCTCATTGTGGGCTCTATGGGGCTTAGGACTTCAGGGCAGTTTTCGGTTTCAGGGTTTTGGCCTAAGGGGTTTGGGTTTAGGGTGTTGGGGTTGTGTCCTACTGGGAGTAGGATTCGGAGTTGCCGGGTTTAGGCTGCAAAGGTTTAGAAGAACATTGCTTGCCGAGGGATCTTCGAGGCTCTCCGCCGTTTTGGGTTGGTTTAGGTTTTTAGGTTTTTAGGGTTTAGGGTTTAGGGCTTAGAGGGGCTATGGTTTGGGTTTAGGAGCTTAGAATGTAGGTGTTTAAAGCTTGTAGCGTTGTATTTCAATTTCAGGGTTCTGAGAGCCGATAACCTTATCTCTCTGGTTCTTAGTAGGGAGTCCCTTGTCGTAGTCCCTATATGCCATTTCCCCCATTCCCTACGGTGAACCAAGGAGTTATATCCTTTTCACATAGGTTCTACACAGAGGGTCAAGGGCTAAGGGTTCGATGCCTAGAGAGTACAGATTTCTATACCCCGCAGACTTACGGTTCCTAGAAGGACGACGCAAGAAACCCCAAAAAGCAAAGGCTCAAAATGACAGGAAGCCAGAGCCCTGAAGTTGCAACATCCTACCGTCCCTGAGCAGCATCTTGGAAGCACTGACCCCTAGAAGAGCATGGAACAAATACAAAATCATCACCGCCCCAAAATTTGTTTTTGATTCTCAACCCCAAAGAGGCGCCACTGCAGGTTATATAACAACTAAACCCTAAGCCCTAAACCTTAAACCCTAAGCCCCTAAACCCTAAACCCCTAAACCCTAAACCCTAAACCCCAAATCGTCACAGGACTCCCCTCCTTGGAACGTGGCGGTGCGCGGCATGGAGAACTTGACGCAGATCGTCGGCAGCCTCGAGCGGTCCGAAGGTGCCTCACAGAAGTACCTTTTAAAGGTTCCTTGAAGGGGTCCTTTAAGGGTTCTATAACGGTAGCATGAGGGTTCAAGGTTTAGGAGGGAAGGATTCCTGTTTTTTTTTCTTTTTTGTCTGGGTCTTAGTGTCGGTACGGCTTAGAATTGTTTTAAGCTCTGTTGCAGGGCTTGTGTTAAAAATATTGAATGGTGCAGGGTCGGGATTTGTTCGTTTGAAGGGGTGGGGCTGGTAGTTGTGTTGTTTGAGGGGGTTGTATTTCGCGCTTTTGTCGTCAGTGGGGGTTGGGTTTTGGCTTTGCGACTTCGGCTGAAGCTGCCTGTGGGGAGCAGCTGAGTGCTGGTCACTGCCAAGCGGAAAGCCAACCAGCGAAGTCTAAGAATAACTAGTGCTTTCCTATATATATATATGTATATACAGACAGATTAATACCAGCATGCAAAGAATCAACTCAACATATTAGCAAGTAAATAGATATACACACCTTGAGTGTGAATACGTACGTATGCATATATATATATACTTATGTATGTATATGTATATATATATATACATACATACATACAGGCTACATACTACATGGTTAATACATGCTTACTTACACATCTAAGCATATGTATGGACGCATAATATGCATTCCGTTTATTTATACATGAGTTTTCCTTCCCTCCCAACAACTAGCAATGAGAGGTCTGAGCATTGTAGCACCGCTTACGGCTGTCATATTACAACCTCTATCGCTAAACCCGATGATCCCTCAACCCTAAACCCTAAACCCTGTAATCCCTAAGCCCTTTAATCCCCAAACCCTATAATCCCTCAACCCTATAAACCTTAAGCCAGTGATATCGAGTGCTTCCGAGCTCGGTGATGCTGAACCGTGAGGCACCCCGGAGCAGCTAGTCGGTGTGGCGCTGCGGGAGGAGGTGAAGGAAGGCTTTGAAGAGGCAGAGTTCGGGGAGTTAGGATGGAGAAATGGAGAACTACCGGTTTCAGGGATTGAGTTGTGTGTGGGATCTGCATCCCAGCACTACTGCATATGCGTCATCACTGCTACTGGGACCCCCGTTGCTACCAATGGTTGCTACTACTGCTCTTACCCCTGCTGCCGCTGCTGCTGCTGCTACTGCCGCAGCTACGGTTAAGTCGAACGCCACGGCTGCGGTTACTGCTGCTGCTGCTGCTGCTGCTGCTATGAATGCTACTGCTACTTACTGCTACTTACTGCTACTGCTGCTAGTGGCGGTAGCTCGAGCCCGACGGCTGCTACTGCTGAGCTGTACCTGTACTACCAGTATGTGTTCCAGTACTGATGCTAGTGCTACTACCTTTACTTCCGGTTCATGCTTGATGTTATCTACAACATTGGTAAGGCTCATCATGAGTTGGCTAAGAGGCCTCGAGATCATCGTCTTGCCAAAAGACTATGAGTTGCCTGGCCAAGACCAGCATCATTGCCAGCACAGGCATCATCAGCATCCTCATCATCATCATCGATATTCTTGGAGCTGGTCTTGTTCTGCTAGCATTAACCAATTACGTTTATGCAACGACGGTGATGATAACGACGATGGTGGAGCGATAATGTTGCCACTTGTACTGGTTGTCGTTGCCGTGCTGCTGTTGCTGCTGCCGCCTCTGCTGCTGCGCCACATTGAAAAAATCAACGCATCGACAGCAACCGCAAGAATTCCAGCGGCAGTACCAGTGCTTGTGCGTGTGGTGTCGTCATCGGTTTCCTAAAATTCGACGTATTAATGAAGTCTTTAATTCTGCAATGAATGTCACCTGGTCGTTTGCACAGCTACATCAAGAGCAGTGACAGACTATGCATACGCTGACGATCATGACTGTCGCCATGATTCAAAATGCTCCCTTTACCGACGTCCCGGTCGTACGAGCGCTTCTGTTGCCTCAGACTTGAAAGTATATGGCTTCAGCTTGTGGTGACTGCAGGGTGTTTTCTGCGATGTTGAGGGTTCTCGGGGTTCACTCAACATCTCGCTCTTGCATGAACTGCAGATATACCACAGGTCCAAAAGCAACACAGCAAGCAATGCCAACACCATCATATGGGCTCGAAAAGCTTACGGAGCCTAAACTTTTTTTCCCGACGCATGCCGCAGGGGCGCACACACCCGGAAATGCAGTGTACGTCACAGCAGGTGTGGAAAGCAGTACGGGAACTTCAATTCCGTGTCCAGGCAAAGATATGAGAGGCTGGCGGATAGATTCAGGCTTGGGCTCAAGGTGGATGGTTTGGTCGAGGTCTTTCGGGGGCGCTTTACATTCACGAGCGGTTTTGGACGGGGGGTTCCGGTGCAGTTCTGTTCAGTCATGTTCAGTCATCTGTTCGTTGGCTGTGGCGCAGTACACGTCATCAAGATATCTTGCGGCAGCAGTGGTTGAAGGCGGTTATTGGTTTCAAACCTTGAACGTTCCTTTCTGAGGCTGTGCAGTCCCTCCCCGGCGTCCTTCCTTGGCCAGCGAGACAGATCAGCTGCAAGGGGCCATGCCGCAGGAGGAGCAGTCGCAGGAGCAGGGTTTCGGGTCGCCTCAGCGACTGTTTTGCAATAACCAGGCCTTACCACGGTGCTCCCCTGAGCTCCGTTGCGAATGCAGCCACGGCCAGGAGCCACCCAAACCAAGGGCGAACGCGGTCGTGCAAGACGTGAAGTCACAGGCACGAGCACCGAGACCCCGGAGAAACGTAAGCCCCGAACCTGCCGTGCTGGAGGGCCAGCATGGAAACCCTGAGATGCACAAAACACCCAAACTTGTAAGCCATGCACATCAATCCCTCAACTTCAAGCTGGCTATCTCTGCAATGCAATTGGCCAATCCCTGACTTAAGGAAAGGAGGAGCAGAACAGGTAATTAGGCTATGCTCGGCGATGTAAGCCCATAAAACTCAACATCATAAGACCATTATAGAATTACTTATAGGGACCCATATACGAGCCCTAAGCCCTGATCCCTCACAAGAGCATGATCGAATCACTAAACCCTTATAGAAATCCATATGCAAAAACCTACACACACCCACACATCTATATATATAGATATATAGATATATAGTTGCAGTTATGTTTATTTCTTTATATTTTGATATAGTTATGGGTGCAAACATGTATATGTATATGTTTAAACAATTCGCTGAACACGCACGCTGGCACATGACCAGGTGCGACAAACTCGCGAGCACAGCTTCGGCCCTGGGCGGCTTTGACAAACAGAAGCAGCGGGGTTTAGGGTTTAGGGTTTAGGGTTTAGGGCAACCTATTCCTAACAAGTGTTTCCGGAGTCTGGCTCCCGGAATACGACACCTACCATGATGCACAGAAGGGGGCATTCTAGCACCGGTTTAGAGTCTTTTTTCGGATTTAGGGTTCAGGTTTTGATCCTTTTTTGTAATAAGGTGACCTTACCATTTTGGGGACTTGAAAAACGGAGCCTCCCTCAGAGAACTACCCATGTGCAGGTTTCGTTGCTTTTGTGACTTGTCCGTTCTTTGCGTTCACGGCCTTCCCCTAAGGGTCCAAAGGACCTAATAATCAGGTACTTAGGTTTCGGATAGTAGTTACGTAGGTTACTATTTGGGAAAGTATATGATTATTAGGGACTTGGACCCTTAAAGTTCACGTAGGTTATACTATTTGGGAAAGTATATGATTATTAGGGACTTGGACCCTTAAAGTTCTATCTAAGGCCTACTGGGGTGGCTTTGCCTGGGCCTTTGGAGTTTCTCTGTTAGGGTCTTCCAGTGCCTGTTTTGGGGCCAGGAAGCCTTAATAGAACCCTTAAAGAAGCCAGTAATAAGCCTTAGTAGAGCCCGTAAAGGAGCCCTTGAAGGAAGCCTTCATGGAACCCGTAACCCTACTGAACAGCCCAGGACATGGCAGAGTGCGAAGAGTCAGGAGAGTGACCTCGAGGACTCGCTGACGGAGGTCTCGGGCTAAGCCTTCAGAGCTGAGAGGTTTAGGAATTAGGGTTTAGGGTTTGGGGTTAGGGTTTAAGGGTTTAGGGGTCTAGGGTTTAGGGGTTTAGGGGTTTAGGGGTTTAGGGTTTAGAGTTGAGGGTTTAGGAGCCCTGAATTACCTAAACCCCAAACCCTAATAAGGGAAGGGAACTTTGCGGTTTCCGGAGAGTCTAGAGCCCTAAACCCTAAACTCCCTAAATCCCCAAACCCTAAGGGAAGGGAACTAAGTTTAGAGCCCTGAACCCTAAACTCCCTAAACCCCCAAACCCTAGGGGAAGGCAACTTTTCGGTAGTTAGTGTTCAGCACAATGGTTTGGGTAAGTCTTTGTTTGTATTTTTCCTTTTTTTTTGGGGGGGGGGGGCCTGGGGTTGTTATTGTTGTTGTGGTTGGTGGTGGTTGTTGGTGGTGGTATGCGCCGGCGCAAATCAACGTTCATAACCAGTCCATGGTATGTAGAAGCTGTTTTGATATAGTCTCAGGTCTGAACCCCAGGCGCTAAAATGCTTGATGCAACTAGGTTTCGAACTCTGTTGTTGGGCGGTTCCCAACTCATCAATATTCGAATTGAGTGCTGCTTCATCTGCAGCTTGTGCCATGAACCCTTCGCGGTCGCACTAACCCTTCTTCCACCATCAACACGCAAAAAGCGACGATTCACACAGCCATCAGCACTTGTTGTACAAGGGGGTGTGCCATGGACTATGCGACAGTTCTGAGCTGCATGCCGCTATACATACATCGAAGGTGGCATACTTTACATTGACACATGCTAAAGGCCTTTTTCGTAGCCAAGCCTTCGAGTAAAGGCAGCGGTTCAACTCAAGTTCTCACATCCAAACATTCATGCGGCTGTACGTACTTTCTGCAAACTCCCTAAGCCCTACGTTAATCCCTCGCGGGTGCCTTGTCAGAGGAACCCTTTAAAGTCCCATACAATCCTGACTCAGCACTACGCCCTAGAGTAAGCCCCTAAAAGCTGGAAGCCGGATTAAGGACAATTAGTGCAAGGATTCCACATACATTAACTCTCGAGGTCGTAAGGATTGAGGCTAATGGGTTTCCAGCTTTTGGGGCTGACATTCCCCGTCTGCAGGGCAGTAGCAGCTCCTCGCATTCCGGCCCTCCGGCCGCCAGCACACGAAGACAGTGACGCCGCCGCCGGGGAACTTGCCAGGTTACTTTAAGGGATACCATCAGGTTACTAGAACGGTGACTATATGAGGTTACCATAAAAGCCAAGGAGGTGAAAGTGCTCAGGATGTTCGAAGAGGTGTAGAAGATGTTTTGTGCGCATTATAGGTGTTGTTCGGGATTTACAAGGTTCATAAAGGGTCATAAAGTCGGGGATCTTAATATAGACCCTGAACGGTGGGATAGTAAACAAAGCAGTCGCCAACAGTGAATACTCGCCTGAAGACTAATTATGAGTATTGATCATGGGTTTGAGCGGAATGAACCAGCAAGAGACTGTTGCACAAAGGGCTTGGGATGTTCTTCCTTGCAATGGCGGACGTTCCTTCACCAAGTTGCTAGACCGTAAACCCGAAGCTCTAGAACATTAAAGCCCTAAAGCGTTGATCTCAACGGCCCAGCCTGGTATGTCAATGTTTCGCCTATGTGCTTTCGGCACAGAATTGTTGATCCGTGCTAGCCCTGCAGAGCAGGACTGGCACTGGTTGCCAGAGTCATGTCTTGATGTTGCAGTTTCCTATGTTTTCTGACTATAGCGCTTTTAGCATCGACTTTTTGTACATTGCTTTATTGTCAGCACAGATGAAACCTCATAGAAAAATCTTGTCCAGAGCAGTCCCAACGATTGGATGTGTGTGTGTGTGTGCCTCTTGTGCTTTAAGTAATGCTTCAGATTTGCTGCACCATGTGTGGTCCAGAGCAGTGCGAATCACCAGATTGAGTGTCGGGACTCAAAGCTTACGGCTTAGTGGGCTTAGTGCTTTTCCGAAGTATTTTCCATTCTGTATTCATATGAAACTCCAAGGGATTTCTACAAAGCAAAAACTTTTTGTTCGCTTAAGTAGGGTTTGTGCTTTATAGCAACTTTCGTATTTTGTCCAGCAGGCCCCTCTCACCGAGTAGAATACAATTAATGCGCACTTCAACCGGACTCCCAAACCCGATGCCCTGGAGCCCGATTGGCTGAACACGACATGGCTGAGGCATGAAATTAATTCACAGGCTTCTCGAGAAGCATCATGAATGTAGCGACAGCTTCTGTGAAACGCACGGGCTCTGTTAGAATTGAAGGAGCTGCAAAAAAGGCAGTGATAAGACACTCTCAAAAAGTCCCGAACAGACTGCATCAACGGAGGGATACCAGACTTGTAGTATAGCGACCCGAGTGCGTTGTGTCTCTGCACAGGACTCTATGTGCAAGATCGTTGTTTCTGTTTTCGTGTGGTCTCCCGGTAACGCAGCTGTAACTAACTGGAGGCAGACGGCAAGCTCGTACGCATTTACATCGAGAGTCTATTTTGTCGTCTGTGTCTGCAACACGAGAAAGGGCCCAGAATTAAACTGCGGACCCCTGAATCCCCTGAACCTGACCCAAAGGCTCCAAATAGACTACCAATGTGGAACTAGGTCCCCAAAGACCATCCTCATTACGGCCTTAAGGCCCTAATTCCAGAATAGTGAATAGTGGTGTATATGGAGCCTCTAGGTGAGGTAAGGGCCTAGGGTTTAGAAGGACTGTGAGTTCCTGAAGCCCCGAAGTCCAACAACGCGGAAGCCAAGCGCAGTTCACTGGACTTTGCTGGGGCTCCTAACCCTTATAGCATCAAAATAGCCCAAAAGCCTCATATAATAGGGTCTTTGGGCCCAAAAGCCTTAAAATATGAGTCCTTTCAGGATAAGGTAAGGTAATACTTTACAGCACCTGCCCTCCCCTGGCTCCCCCGCTACCCAGTCCCCGACCCTCACTGCGATGGCGGAGGCGTACAGGCCTTTTGGGTTTGAATCGGTGGAGGAGTTTCAGATTGACCGAGAGAGTGGCGCTACAGCGATTGCACGAGGCTAGACCCTGAATCAGGTTTTTAGATTTATTATAAGCCCTTAATGTTAAGTCTCTTGCGTAAGAGCCTTTTGGTTAGGGTTTAACATTGGGGCAGTAAGCAATCTGCAGTCAGATGCAATATTCAAGCTATGTACAGTGTCTAGGTTGAGATGCAACTTGGTCGAGCATCGCACCAAAATAAGCAACACACAAGCACAGTTCAAGCTCTTGTAGTAATTACCCAAACCTCAACCCTGAACCCTAAACCGTATCTCCTAAACCCCAAATCCAAACCCAAGCCCTACCGGGACTCTATAAGACCTACCTTTTTGGGGTGCCTTATTATGATTTCCTTACAGAATAAGTACTGAAGAACTTGGTTTTTCAGGGTCCAGGTAAGCCGTATAGTCTAAGCCCTAAACCCTAAACTTATATAACCCCTAAACTCTAAACCCTAAAACCATTGACCCTAAACGCCAGCGTGCCGAAGTTGAAGTACCTGCATAGTACGTTTTTTCCTGCCCAGAAGCCCCTAGACCCTAAACCCTCTATAGCACGATGATGCACGATGTTTCTGCCCAAACGCCCCCAGCTCCCATACACCCTAGATAGTACGACTCTTCTGCCCAGAATTCTTAAATACTCTAAACCCTAAACCCTAAACCCCTAAACCCTAAACCCTAAAACTTTGCTGTCCCTACATCGTACGGCGGTTTATCCCCCAAAAGAACCGACCTTTGGGCTCCTTCCATCCTCGGGGGTTCAGGGTTTACATGTAGGTTTAAGGCGTTTAGGGTTTACCTGTGGCCGAAAAGATCTACCGTTTCAGGGTTCCTTATTATGGTTTTTGTATATAATTTCTTAAAACAGGTAGGTCTTTTCGGGTACAGGTAGGGGTTTCGGATTTAGGGGTTTAGGGGTCTAGAGGTTGCTGTGTGACAGGTTCGGGGTTTAGTCGTTCGGGATTTCGGGTTTAGGGGGTTCGGGGTTTAGGGTTTAGGGGTCTAGGGTGTTGGTGGTTTAGGGTTTAACGCCCAAAAGAACGCTCTCTGAGGTCCTCCTATCTGCCTGCGCGGCCCAGGCGGCTGCAGCACGAACGAAGAGGTCAGTTCCTCTGGTGGTTACCCATAGGCCCCTAAACAGTTCCTTTTTGAGATTACCTTGTGGGATTCTAAGTATAAACCATAAAAAGGAACTACTTAGGGGCCTATGGGTAACCCTAAGGGTCCAAAGGACCCAATAATGAGGTACTTTGGTTGCAGATAGCAGATATCTAGGCTATTCTTTGGGAGAGTATATGAATATTGGGCACTTGGACCTTTAGGGTAAGAGCAGAGCTCGGAAGAACGTGGGGGATCGGGTTTTGCGTTTTAGGCATGCGAGATTCGACTTTGTGCCTGCCCCGGCCATGTTTGGCATTTGAGGAGTCCCGTGGAAATCTGGTACCTACAGTATCGCCTCATCCCCTGCGAGGCTTTCCGTAAGTGCTTTGAGTTCCACAAGGGTCCCTCCGAAGGCTGGGTTTGTTACCTGTAGTTGCGGGTCCTCCTGAGTGCCACCTTTCACCGACACGTATCGATGCTGCGCTTGCGATTAGCATTCAGTTTACTTTTTTACACTATGGGTTGGGATTATTCTTTGTATTCAGTAGTATATAATCATGTTATCACCATTGCCATTATTATTGCTACTACAATACTTGGAGGGTCAAACCTTGGCCCTCTTTAAAGTACCTGGTTTTATGATCAGCATTGGTTATATACATAGACAAGCAGGTACCCTACAAAAGGGGGAGGGTATGAGCCGACAGGTACTAACCCGTTGCTACTAGCTATCATGATAGCATATGCTTGCTGTTTCGGCTTCTTTTGGCCACGGGCTGCAAGCGTTGTGGTCAAGTTTAGTAACTATAGGGCAACGGAGGTTCGAGGTTATTATTACCCTAAGCATCAAAACGGCCCAAAAGCCTTACATAATAGGGTCTTTGGGCCCCAAAGCCTGGAAACATGAATCATGAGGGTAAGGGTTAATAGCCGAATAGAGCCGCTGCGGAACCAAATGGAAGCTCCTAGGTAAACGATAGCAACGCACGGCGCATGGCCAGAGCAGGTAATTTGGTACGGTGGATGATACAAATCCCGCACTATATCCACAATAAGGAATATATACCATAATTCCCATGGTTTAGGGTCCCTGAGGTAATGCAGGATTTCTATCATCAACAGTAGTGCGGCAAGATGAGATGCTGTACACTTGAGGGGTGCGCTATGTTGATGAACTCGAACTTACTGCCGCAACGGGTCAGGCTAGCTCCATGCAAAGAGCTGTCCCTTGTGGCCAAATACTCGATGTGCTTCAAAAATCCCAAACCCATAACCTCAGTTCGGAACTCTAAAACCGCTACTAGGCCTCAAGTCTGCTCCATACCTCAAGTTTAACCCTAAACCCTAAACGGTTTAGGAATTAGGGTTCAGGGTTTAGGGTTTCAAGGAAGAAGCAAGAGCCCGTCATGCGCGGTGAGTTGAGCCCACCTCGGGAAGCCATGGCCTCAGACATGGATTGCGTTGGGGAAGTTTATGGAGGCTTGCCCATAGGCCCCTCAGTAGTTTCTGAATCTGGTTTATATTTAGAATCCTATAAGGTAATCCCCGAGAAGGAACTACTTAGTGGCCTATGGGGGCTTTATGGTTCAGGATTTAGGGTCTCAAGTTTTGGGGTTCTGGCAGTTGTCGTGCGGGGATGATGCCATGTAAAGACCTCTAATGACAGCGATTTACATCTCTTCGGGAGCGAAGCATCACCTACCAGGCATCATGCAGAGATACCCGAACCCCAAGCCCGAAACCTGAGTTCGAACTTCTCTGAATCCTGCAGTTGCTAAGCCCTGTAGTCCAAAGCCGCTTTAGATTCGGTGTAGGCTTCACCCACTTTGGCAGCAGGATGACAAGATTGAAATCACGTGTCAGCATCAGATCAATACCCACAAATCGTGGCATCAGCAGCAGTCGCTCAGGCGACAGTAAAGGCTTGTGGGGTCGAGGGAATAACACGACCGGCAATATTGACATGAGCTTGGGTAGACCCTTTTTATTTTTGTGTGTAATTGAAAGGGGAACACCGACTCCTTTGCCTGAGACCATGTTGAGGCTGCCTTTTGGCCCGAGCGTCTAGAGTTGAGGGTCGAGATTAGGTTAGTGTATACTTAGTGTGGAAATCCGACTGTTTAGGATGGACCCGAAGAGAACACCGTCAACCATTTCTCAGAGGATTGTCGTGCCGTTCACCAGCAGCATCGTTATCAGCATCACATTCGCATCAATGCTTCCCCATTATCACTACAGAATCGTCCCATGGGCACCAGCATCCTAGACACTTCTTGGCGACGCGCGCGGGAAGTACAAGTGGATGTGACCTGTTGGTCCACAGCATGCTAAACATTTGGCAAGCTTCGGGTAACAAGCTAACATCTTTTCCTGTGGAGGAGCTGGCGAACGTGTTTGATGTGAAACATCTGAAGAGGCGCTTAAGCAAAGTGTGCGGTGCTTCGCGATTTCGACAGCGACTGCTCCGAGACGGGACTATCCTCCAGGACAGTGCCATTGTGATTGAGCCACAAGACCTTCATTTGGTCTTGCTGCCTTTCTGCCGCAGTTCTGACAGTGACAAAGAGCGCGTGAATGCGGCCATAAGACGCGGGGATGCTGATTATGTCGAGTCAGTGCTACAAGGCCCTCACGACCCAGAAGCCCTGACAACTCCGCTATCTTCCCCCATGGTTGTAGCATCTTATTACAGATGCCTTGAGATAGCGAAGCTGTTGCTCGAAGCCCGGGCTCATGCCGATCGTGCAGTGCAAGACGAGACTCCATTGTTTGTGGCAGCATCCAAGGGTTCTTTGGGCATTGTGCAGTTGCTCTTAGCCGCCGGTGCTGACAAAGATCGATCATGCAGAGGCATGACCCCTCTGTTCGCCGCCGTCACTGGCACTAGCTCGATTGAGTGCGGGATTGATTGCCAGTCTGTTGCGGGTCTCTTGTTGGAAGCGCGTGCTGGTTGCGACACTGTCAGCTGTTTCGGGGGCCATCTAGCAACTCCTCTGTACTATGCTGTTGCTTCCGAGCAGACGGCACTGGTCCCATTGCTCCTGCGTGGCAGAGCTGATCCAAATCATGTTTGTGCCAGGGGCAACACACCTCTCCACGTGGCTTCGGAGACTTGGCGGAACGTATGCACTCTTTAGCATTTTGAACATTTTTGGGGGTTACTACAATCCCTATCCCTATCGGGATTTGGTTGCCTATATAATGTATTACTGGGGTGTACACTATATGGCTAGTAACTTACTATTCAGGTAACTGGAGCTCTAGGTATATTATATGACACAGCCTAAGTAAGGAGAAGGGATTAGCGATCACCGTGAATCAGCTCTTGGCAGCGAGGGCAGGCGTGGAGTTTGTCCGCGCAACAGGGCATACGGCGTTGCACTTGGCCTGTTCCCGGGGCTATGACGAAATCGTGCAGAAGCTGCTCGAAAGCTGTGCCGATAGGGATCAAGCTTCCAGTCATGATGCTAGGCTGACTGCTGGCATGTTTTCAACTTTCCTTTAATTATTTCGGTTCAACAGGGTGTCATTTTCCCTACCCTACACCCCAAACCCGCGAACTGTTAGTCACAAGCATTTTCAGAAGCTTACTTCTGCCCACCGAGGATGGTATGACGCCTCTTCATTTGGCATCTGCCCCAGGTGACTGGTGCACAAAGCAAGCTTGGGGCTTTACTAAATTGAATAGGGTTCCTTCAAGTGCACTAAACCCTAAACCCTAAACCCCTAAACCCCTAAACCCTAAACCCTGGGTGTTTTGGGGCTTGTTCTTGGGCTTCCTTGGGATTTTGCAGATCTCCATAAGGCCCCAAAGTTAGTTCCTGGAAGCCTCATGCGGACGCCCAAAGTATGAAGAACACTAGCCTTTCCCTGGGGCTCCAGTTAAAAAGTAGGTTACTGGGCTGCATAATATATGGTTAGTAACCCACTATTTACGTAACTGGAGCCCTAGGGTTTTATAGGTGTTGGGCCATTGTTTTATTTTCTTTGGGGGTGGCTTTAAGCCCTTACATCATCTCCCCGAGCAGAACAATCCTGATGCTTGAAGGCCATGCTTCAGCGGTCAGCCTCTTATTACAGGCGCGGGCAGACAAGAACAAGGCATGCATCTCAGACGACACACCCTTGGACCTAGCACGGGCCGCGGGTCATGCAGAGATCGTGCAGCTGCTGGAATCCTGGCCAAGCTGTGCTCTGTGTTCGATTTGCTAGAATACTGTAGGAGCCTTCATAATTACCTATACTATTCTGGATAATTATGGTCTATTATGCACCCAAGCCATATTCTAATTATCAAGGCCTCCGCATTGCTTGCACGAACCTGGTAACCTGAAAGTCTCTTAAAGCCTTATGGAAGGTTTGTCCCCCCGATGCTTTAAATACTTCGAAAGACCACGACGCGCGAGAAATTATTAAAAAGCCCTGTCGTCTGAAAACCTCTACTACACCCCACAACCCCTTCTTGACCGCCAAAGCGATACAAAAAGGAGTCCTGCGACTGCAACCACTAGAACAACGAAAATAGCACGACTAAATTTAAAATCGACATCCGAACCGACAAACACACTTTGTGAACACAGGTTGTATTCTAAGTATACTCAGGTAAGTAAGAAAATAAATTAAATACATGAATTTGTTTCTTCTCTATGCTATATATATATATATATGTATTTAGATATAGTACAAACGTGTGTGTCTATCTTTGTTTGTGGGAAAGAAAACTGAATCCGAGGAGTGGAGCGGCTCGGGGAAGTCCTCCCGGAAGCGGATTAGAGCGAGCTGAGAAGAAGCAGGGGAGAGGTTAGGCTTCCCAGGGTTTATAGGGTTTTAGGGTTTAGGGTTTTAGGGTTGAGGGTTTAGGGGTTTAGGGTTTAAAGTTTAGGGTTTAGGGTTTGGGGATTGCCTGGCCCCTATAAAACCTTCCTTTCTACTGTTGCCTAGTATGATTTCCTTATGGTTTAGGGTTTAGGCTTCAGGGTGGTTCCCAAAGGGTCTATTAAGTACCAGAAACAGGAAACTGTCGCGCTTCTATATTGGGAAGCACCATTTCCCTAAGGGTCCAAGTACTCATTGTTTCAGGGCCTTTATGGGTAGTAACATTTAAAGATGCAATGGAAAA
>CAJNJA010005157.1:0-10000 GCA_905231915.1 Symbiodinium necroappetens
ACATATATACCTATACATACATACATAGCATAGGGTGAAGGTTTCAACAGTTGTTTGAGGGGTTGTAGGGTTTGTCTGTATGAAAGCATGCGGGATTCGGGGCTGGGGTTGTGGGGGTTAAGGTTTAGGGATCAGGGTAGGGAGTCAGGTTGTGCGATGTATGCATACCAAGGGTGGCCAGCATCAAGCATATTTTCGCTTGCACACCACCCGCCCCCGACCCGCCCCCGACCTGCCCACCCAGAAGGTCCGCGAACCCTAAACCCCAAAGCCCACTCAGCGAAACCCCGCAACCCAAAAGCCGACACCCAGAAGCCCAGAGACCGAAGGCAATCTTTTGTCCTAATGCTTCCTTCTCTGTCTCTTTCGACAGTCGACGATTCCACTCAACATCTCGACCGACAGAAGATGGAAGCCCTTAAAGACGCAGTAGAATTAACACCACCAGCACCAAATTACCAATGCTGTTTTGGGGGTTCTTTACTATGATTTTGGTAGAATGAATCCAAGTACTCTGCTCTAGTTGATTATCCCCCCTATGCTAACAAAAACAACAGAACTGGATAGCAACAACAACGAGAGGGTCGTTATCTAAACTAGAGTGCCTGTTAGGGTTCCTTTTATAAGGGTGCCGTATTATAAATGGGGCCCTAGTTTAGAGACTTATCTAAGAACATACTATGTTGGGGGGGGCCATATTATGCTTGTAATATACGGAAGCCCACAATCCCTATAGTCCAATTATTGAGGTCCGTACATTCTACATTCTAGAACCCTTATAGTAAGCCTTATAGAACCCCGCTAATTAGGCAACCCCTACACAAGCAAGACCAAAGCTTAGAGATCTGAGCAGAGTGTGTATATATATATATAATCTATATCTACATCTATATCTGTGTATATATGTACACACATCAAAATATACATATATTTTATTTTTTGGGGCGTTTCTTATTCTGTTTATATTCTTTATGGTAAAAGGGAGCCACAAACCCCATTCTATTTATCAAGGCCTCTACCTAGAAACTGAGAGCCAGGTGGCTCTGTGAGCCCGCGGATGTGGAGCTTCGAGCTGCAGGCGATTTCTGACTCTGACGAGGGAGTTCCAAGGATTGAGGTTTGTGGTTTAGGGGTTTAGGGTTTAGGATTTGGGTTTTCGGGTTTGGGTTTTGGGCTTTTTAGGGTTGTTTGGGGGTTTTGGGGTGTATAGGGGTAGGCAGGACAGGTAGACTATACAGCTATTTAGAGTTCGAAGTGGGTTTTCATCGTTTTTCGGAATTTGTATGCCTTTATAAGTTGACTCGGGTTTTGGGCTATGCTTTAATATGGACACAATGGGATGTTGTTGCTAAGTATTCTTTGCGTTTGATGGGGATCCGGGTTTGACGGGTTGGGTTCTTTTGTTTGGAAGCGGGGGCAGTTGTGTCTTGCATGTGTGTAGGCGTGTTAGGTCATTATGTCATTGTTTGGTGTTTCCTGTTTGTTTAACTTTTACAAAAGAACTAACTATCGTCCTTCAGCAGTTTTGTTAAGCTTTCTGGGTGTTTGTGGAGCTCTAAATGTGGAGATAGGGTCGTTGAGAAGCTCAGAGGTTTTGGCTTGTAAAGGTGCTTACAACTAAAAGTATAACTTGGTTTCTTGTCCATTTCAAGCCTCGGGAGCCTGCACCCTCAACGGAATTGCCAACATGGCCGTATCGAACAGAAGCATTGCTACAGGTAAAATGACGAATAGTAAGTTTAAGGATAGTAAGACGAAGAGAAGATCAGAGAATCACAGTCCGGAGCCCTAACTTTCAGTGTCCAGCCCCACCGGACCTTTGGTAGGGGTACCATGGATCCCCCTAGCAGCCCTTCAACACTAGGACATCGCAGACCCCAAAGAGACCCAGTAGCTGTTCTTAGGAGATTCCAGCCGTGAAGGAGATAGGGTTCAGGGTGTCTCCTTGTTAAAGTTCCGACTCCCCTCAGCTTGTGGACATGTTGGTTCAGGGCGTAGGGTTCAGGATTAGAAGGGATTTGTACGGATGAAGTTAAGGGTTTAGGGTTTAGGGTTGAGGATTAGGGGAGGGTTGTAGGGTTAAGTTAAGGGTTTAGGGTTCAGGGTCCCTACAGGACCCTTGAGCACGGTAGCTAAACCCTAAACCCTAAGCCCTAAACCCTAAACCCTTTGCAGCCTCGTGCGGCTTTCCGGCCGCCACTCTCCTGGCGGCCACGTCGCGCGCCGGTGCCCGGCAAGGCCCAGGAGGTGCCCGGAAACCAGGAAAGAAGACGAAGGGTCTTGGGGGTTTCTGCAGGTCCCCTAACGGAGTCCTCGTGTCGGCGGCTTAAGAATTAGAGTGGGCTTTTCGGTATGTCATAGTGTAGGCATGTTTAGGAATTGTGAGGGGGGGTGTCTTTCATTTCTTTGGCTGATATGAATTACGATCATTACGAAGCATTAACCAGCATATTATGTAGGTTTTTTCCAAGCTTGCCCAGCATTTTCTCAGGCTCAGGGTCAGGTGGCGCCGTTGGAGGCTTCGAGGAATGCTTACGCGACAGAGTTGAATACCTAACTTCGGTCTCCACTACCCGATTTAGCGTTTAGGCTTTAGGGTTTAGGCCCTAAACCCTATAAACCCTATAAACCCTATAAACCCTATAGACCCTATAAACCCTATAAACCCTATACACCCTATACACCCTATAAACCCTAAACCGACCTTTTGGGGGGTTCAGGGTTTAGGCGAACCGACCTTCGACTTGATGGCTCTACTCTTTCATCTCCTGGCAGAAGCTAGGAGGCAAGCTTCTGGGCGTGTCTTCACAACACATTTTTGGCTTGAAGAAACATAGGAGGTGCTTGTGTGGGTTTAGGGTTTAGGGTTTAGGGGTGCTTGTGCGGAAGCATCGGGAGTTTCGTCGAGCTCCTATATCAGATTCTAGATATGTTACCCGAATGTACGAGATAAGGGGCTCTCCGTCTCACACAAAGGTTGAGGAACAGTGAGGGAGCACCGTACAGACCAAAAGCTCAGACTGAAGAGTTCTGTGTGCCACGCTTGAACTTCGGGGTTTAGGGTTTAGGGCTTCAGGGTTTATAGGGTTTAGGGCTTAAACTTCAGGGTTTATAGGGTTTAGAACTTAAACTTTAGGGCTTTGCATAAACCCTTTAACCGTCAATTCAATTGCAACATTAACACCCCAAGTGCCCGGACATTTCCCAACCGACAATCTCGAGCGAAAGTTTCTCTGCAGCTCGAAGCCTCGTGAACGCTTCGAGCAGGAAATAGCTAGCCGCAATGTTCTTGACTCTTCTACACACACCTCGGTTAAGGAATATATTCGTCGAATCATATATATATATATGTATATAGATAGATAGATAGATAGATAAATAGATAGGGCTCCCTATTCTGATTTAAGCAGCATTCCCTCATAGAAATGTCTCCGGCAGACTGCAGGAGAAGCGCTCCGACAACACGGCTGCCTTCCCCAAGGCTCTTCGGGTTTGGGCCCTTTGAGGTCGTACTGTTGATGAAAGAAATCCTGCATTACCATAAAGACCCTAACCTATGGGAATTATGGTATATTCCTTCTTATGGGTAATGCAGGATTTATATCATCAACCGTAGGTTTCAGGTTTGGGCTTTGTGGAGGCCTGGCCCTGGGCTTGGGGTCTGGGGTTTGTCCGAACACCCGCCATGCTCAAGGCGCGAGGTCTTCATACTGTTGATGATATCAATCTTGCATTACCTTAAGGACCCTAATCTATGGGAAGTATTGTATAGTCCTTATTTTGGGTTCATAGTCCTTGGCGGCTACCAGCTTGTTCCTTCCACTGCAGCAGGGTGGCCCTCTTTGAGCGCAGAGGCCGTCCTCGTTTGTGCCCAGAGGATGTTCGGCAACATGGTTACCCATGGAACGATCGACATAATGAATGAACAGAGGCTGGACAGATGTCGGCGGTGAATTACGTGATGTTTTCGCCCGTCACAAGCCAGATGCTTCATCAGACAAGCCCAGTCGGGGATTTTGCGGCCTCTATGCGAGAACTGCTGCCCAGGGTTCTCCTGGAAGTGCCAAACAAGACTGGACTGATCGATCAAGGCACTTGGCTTTCTATTGAAAGACTTAGGTACCCAGCCCCTGTCCATGCTTTTGAAACGGTCTACATGCTTCTCACCCGGTATGCCTGCAATTAATACTGCTGATGGAATGAAAACGTTTTGCATCTCTTGAGCTATCCTAGACCATAGGAACTCTTCAATATGTTCCGCTCTATGGACTGAGCACGATTCTGTCCATCAGCCGGACTTCCCCAGATGCTCCCAGTGTCCTATGTGCCATGTGCGGTGCCTACAACCCAATATTAAGGGGTCTGGGCATAAATGTACCTCTCAAGTACACTAGGGCTGAGCTTTTTGGGCTCAGGTATAAAAAAAACCCTAAACTCCCTGTCAAAACCTTCGAGCATCCAAACTTCAATTGAACACCCGAATTTATGAAGATCCTCTAGTGAGCAAGTGCCACGAGGCCGCCGGCAATGGCAAAGCGCGCTGCTCTGCCAAAGGCGTCGGACCCTGTCATTTTTGTTGGGGCCACTTGGGGGTGGAAGGTTCCTATAAGGGTTTAGGGTGTGAAGTAGGGTTTTAGGGTTTAGGGGTTTAGGGTTTTAGGGTTTAGGCTTTAGGGTTTGGGTTCTATAATATGGGTTCAGGGTTGGACAGGGTATTCAACAGCTGTGTAGGGTTCTTGTAGGGTGCTAGGCCTAAGGGTCCTAGGTATATCCTTGGCGGTGTCGGGAATCTCGGAAAATGCGGAAACACAGCAGATTGCACTAGTGTGGGGGCCTTCATAATTAGAATATATTAGAATAAGCCTTTTTGGGGGGATCCTTATTATACTTCTAGTAGTATACCCCCAAAACCCTATCCTAATTATTGAGGCCCCTATTTCCTCGTGTCGCCAAACCAGCTGCAGGCTGGTCAGCTGTAAGGCCTCTAAATCTAGCCTAATACAGACTTTAATGTTTAGGGCTTAAGGTTTAGGATTTAGGGTTTAGGATTTAGGATATAGGGTTTAGGCTCTAAATCACTCCCCAAGCCGGATGGATGCACGATCACCTTCATCCAACTGTCCAGAGAACCCAATGCCCCTTAATTAAGGAATATGCCTTCAATTATAGGGGCCTTAATTTATTATGATTTATAAGGTATATCAAGGAATATGCCTTAAATTATAGGGGCCTTAATTTATTATGGTTAAGGTATATTCCTTCATTAAGGGGTATTGGGTTCTCTGCGTGCAGCCACTGCTTCCTTACTGGGTTCCATGTAGCCAGTACGTAGCCTTGTCGGACCAGGTCTTCCAACCAATGCTGTGTCCTGGGTGACAGTAGACCTGGGTGCTGGATCGCTGTATCAAATCCCAAACCTTATCTAGATCCCTAATTTTAAGGACCCTGCATAAGCAAAGCTCCTGAAATGCCAAAACCCCCTCACTTTCAGAAGGCCACTCGGATGCCGGACGAGTTTCCGGCAAGGCACCACAACTCAGGGGCTCTTCGGGGTTTAGGGTTAAGGGTGTAGGGTTTAGGGTTTGTTGGTTAAGGGTTTAGGGTTTAGGGTGTATAGGGTTTAGTTTTGGGTTTAGGGTTTAGGGTTAAGGGAAACAGTTGCGGACATAGCAGAGACACTCTCTTCAAAGCCTATCCTACAAAGCCTGCTGAAGAACCTACAAGGTGCATCAGTGCGTCCCCCGACCCTCCATGTAGCGGCTCCAGCAGGTTCCCAGATCATGAGTTCAGGGTTCTAGGCCCTAAGTGCTACCTCAAACTACCAAACCCTACTTTTTTGTAGGTTCTGAATATAAACTCTAATATGGAATTTATAAGGACCCTACAAAAAAGTAGGTTTGGGCAGTTTAAGGTAATTGTCTGAATGATTACGGTTTCTGAAACCTTGACAGTGGACCCTTAGGGTCAGGGCCTTCGTGCACATGTTGGAATGTCGTGTACAGGTTTGCTACTTACTAGTTGTAGCGTTTTACCAAGATTTGTCCAAGACCGTGACGACTTTGCGAACGAACCCCTCGCTTTAATATAGTACGCATTGGTTCATCGTTCCCTTGCGTACTTTGGTTTGTCTGTTGTGATGGTGTTGGGTTTGCCGTTTCTTGGTGGGTAAAGGTTGTGGGGTTGGACATTGAAGCCCAGCTAATTGCAGCTAATTAATTACTTATTGACTTGTCTAGGCGGATTACTGCAGCAAGGTTAGAGAGGTGTGTGTGTGTGTATCAAACAGCGTTTCCTACCGTCATATAACCCCAAAACCCTAAATCCCAAACCCTTGACCCTAAGGCCCTGAACCCTAAACGTTAGATCCTATAGACCCTAACCCCAAACCCGAAGTTTGATCCCTAAACCCTTAAGCCCCTTAAACCCCTAAACCCCTACAAACCAAAGCCCCAAAACCTAAACCCTAAACTCTAAACCTCATAGGAGCTGGGCTTCTAGAGCGCAGAGCCTTACGCTTCCGGACGCAGGTGTCGCACATATCGTGGGGGGACCCAGCCCTGTATCCGAATGATGCAAAGAGGGTTTAGGGTTTAGGGTTAATCACAAGCCGTCAGTTATCCAAGTGATGTTGGGTACCATATTATCCTACATAGTTTGTTTTTTTGGTTTCGAGTTTCGGGAGGGGTTTATGGGAGCCGTAGTAGTTTGAATAGGGCTCCTTCAACGAGTTTCTATCGGGGTCTATGAGTCTAAGGCTTAGCACAGGGGCATTGATCAGCAAAACAGGGTTGCGGGGCTCCTGTAAAGGTGTTCTATAAACGTCACTGCAATGGCCTTAACAATTCCAGTGGTGTCTTGGAGTACATTTATACAGCGTCGTTGTATAGTATAGGGACCATCAGGGACGATTGCCGTGAGATTGCAGCTGAAATTTCAGACGTCTATAGTACCTGCTTTTAGGTTTGGGCTCCTGAGGACCGAAGAAGCTGCATTTCACTCTCTCAACGGCAACCAACGAAAGAATCCAAGTACCTTAAGGACGAAATGGTCCTTAAAAGTAGGGGCCAAAAAACCCTAGGTACTATGAATTCCTATATGGTATATGAGCCTTAAACCCCTTTAGGGTTCATTTCGTCCTTAAGGTACCTAATGACCATCCCCCACCTTCCAAGCTTTCAGCTTTCACGCCCCTGAACGAAACCTGACAAAACCGTTTTGGATCCGATAAGCGAAGGCAGCCCCCCCCCCCCCGGTTCTCCCTCCTTTCCCCGGACGCGCATACCCGAGAACTGAACTCTCGATCCCTGAACCTAAACCGCTGAGACCTCCAAAGCCCCAAAAAATCAGATGCTCACCCCCTAACTCCCCCAACCTGCAGCCTTGAATCCCTAACCCCCTCAACGTTCAACCCTATATGGCCGGAAATCCAAAGGCCCTAAAAGACTCAGAACCCCTCAACCTTACATCCCAAAGTTCAAGGTTTTCCGTAGCCATTTTGGGCTCAATCTTGTCGTCCGTCGCCTGTCCAATTTCAGGCTATGGCGACGAGTGCCCGGCCCTCGCAAGTGGCCCCTCCTAGAGTCCTCGGCAAAAGCTGGGTCGCACTCGGAGGGCCATCATCACAACCGCCACGAGTGGCACCAACCAGTTGGAATTCAGGGGTAAAGGCTTTAGAAGGGGGCACCTTTTGTGGTGCGTCGGGGAAAAGCCCGGCAGAGCAGATGCACGCAGCAGTAGCAAGGACGTTCACACGGCCTTGCCGCTGAGCGCTTTAGTGTGAAGGGCTTGGGGCGATTGGGTTGTTAACAATCATGTACACATTGGGCACGGAGGTGCTGTTTCTGTGGTGGTGGGGGGCAATCAGCTTAGCAATCAATGTTGTTGTTTTGACTTTTCCGTGTGGTGTGTTTAGCAACAAGTCGTAAGCTTCAATTGGTTCCTCCAGTGAGTATTGTTGAAAGGTGGACTTTCTGCTGCAGATGTCAGTCTTAAGATCGTGATCTGGAGCTCCCCATAACTCCGACCACATCTGCGTCTTGCTAGTGCTATTTTTGTTGATGCAATTCACTGACTGAGACTCCAGGTTCTGCTCTTCCATCCCCCGAAAGTGAGATCAACAGAAATCGGTCATTGTGATCTCAATCCGGATCCAACATAGAGGCTTCCGCCGGTAGCATGACGTCTGATTCATCGGTCGTGCAAGCTGCGACTCTGAATTAATTCATCAGGATGCATGATAATTTTTGTGTGGCTGGTGCTGCAGAAAGCCTTGGTGCCCCTGCCTGAAGATGCTTGGTGCCACAGCGGTGGGGTTTAGGGCCTTCATAGCAGCGGCAGCAACAGAATTCCTGCTTCATTTAGGGCTTTTGAAATTTTGCATTTCCGTCACCTCTGGCTTCGAGTCCATGTTCGCCCCCGGGGCCCAGTGCTTGTCTTGGCTGGGTGGGCTGGTGCTGGAAAGGGTGTGGACCCCCGGGGGCGGCACTAAGAGTCTTGGGCGACTCGAGGAGCACCCCCCTTTCCCCCACCAAGTGGCACTGGGGCGACAGTGCCGTTACCTATCGGACGTATCGGTGGGTCGACATCGTGTCTTTGGGTGATATGCCATCTTTTTTTCGTTTCGATTACGACGGCGACGATGATAACATGATAACGACGACTTTTCTACTGCTACTACTGGGTGCGGCATGTGTTCGTCAGAGATGAATGTAATGCTGGTTGCATGGTGTTACGGTCGTGCGGCGTCCTATGTATATGCCGGCTTTTCCACACCTACAACATGCATCGAAAGCTCGTTTGGACATGTTGGACATCATGCATGGGGTCACGGGCATGAGGGCGTCCAATGCATATGTGAGTTATGTGAGGTATTCCACGCTGACCACAAGCGTTGGCAGCTCGCTTGATTCCCGCTTTGCCACGGGCTTTCTTCCAGGGATGTGCCTCTGTGCCGTTTATTGCTGCGGCAGCCTGGTATACTTGTGATACTACTTTATTGGACCTGCTTGGTGGCGTGCTCGCCCTCGGTGCTCTTTGGGGTCGCCCTTGTGTGTGCCCTCTGTGCATGGAGCATCACTCCCTCGGCACTGGCCGCACGGCTTCGCCCCCTTGATGCTGTTTGCGTCTGCCGACTACTTGCTGTATCTTTGGTGCATGCCGGAATTATCTTTTTTGTTCAAACCCAATTCATTCCTGGCCCCTTGTTCCTCGACCGCTGAAAATTTTTCCCAGGTGTATCCTATGGGCTATGTTTTCACAACTTTTTGGGGGTTGCACACCGTACACCATGGTTTAACGCAGTGACCTGTCTGCCTTGGCTAATTCTCCCCCACTTGAACTCTGTGACGGAGGGGGGGCTATGACGTTTCCGGAGCCCCTCTGAGATGTTGAGAGGGACGTGGGAGGCAGGCCGCACCGTAAGTGCTGCTCGACGCTCACTCACTCACTCACTCACTCACTCATTCAGAGTTCAAGCTTTAAGGTTTAAATTTAGGGTCAGGGGACCCTAAACCGTAAACCCTCAACCTTAAACCCTAAACTCGATAGATTCCCTCAGCGTTACTTCCCAAAGCCTGAGCCTTGAGCCTTTGAGTGCCTGGTGCTTGCTTTGCATAAGGTCCAAAGTGACGGTGGAGAGGCCAAGGGTTGAAGAATCCCAAAGGGCCCAAGTAGCAGTATCGTATGTATGTATGTATGTATGTATTTGTGTGTGAATGTATGTATGCATGTATGTATGTATGTACGCATGTATGTATATAGAGAGAGAGTGTGTGTGTGTGGGTGTTGGGCCTAAATATCTATTCGGAGACCGCCAGAATGATACTTGGACCCTTTGGGACTATCCCCTCATAGAGTCATAGAGGGTTCATGTACGGGTTTCTCAGAGAGCTTGGGTTGTCACCAAGTTTTTCTTGGGTGTTATAAGGCTTCGATAGGGTTGTTTGATACTTCTCGTTATAACCCTCAGCCCTAAAGCCCTAAGACCCAAAAACCTCAGTCG
>CAJNJA010005157.1:15000-17455 GCA_905231915.1 Symbiodinium necroappetens
TTTTTCCAGTATGTGATAGGTTGTTTTTTGTTGCTTTACGACCTGGAGGCTATGGTTAAGACCTTGATTTCTTGTCCATCGTTCAGAGTATAGCAGTTGTGATGTAGAATCCAATCCTCACTTTTCGGGTGCCTGGAGCCTTGCTTATGGGATAGGTTGCGTAAGAGCTAAGCTGCCTCAACTTTTTTACGGCTTCCAAACCCTACGTTGTAGACCGCGCCCAACCTTAAGTCAGGCTCTTCTTCGTTGCGGATGATGTGGGCTGGGCTGGCCTGGGCAAACATCGAACCGCCAGCAATGCAGCAGAGGCTCAGGGGAAGGCCGAGACGATGACCCCCACCTTGGATGCTTCTGGGCGTTCGTGAAGTAGAGGCTACGGATCAAGATGACCCAATACTTCGGTACTTGGTTGTTGGCATAGTGACATAGTGGTGACGATGATGTAGGTTAGCATGTATGGGGGAGGTACATGATTGGTATAGGTACTTGGACCTTGAGTGTGGGAACCTAGTTCAAGTTGTAGTCTGACACTGTAAGCATGCTCATAGCCCTCTCGACGCAAGTTTGCAGAACTAAGCTGTCTATGCTTAAGTCTATGCCCTTCTTAAAAACTATCCATGCTTAAGGCTTAAGTCGATGCCCTTCTTAAATCGCGTACCCTAAGACTGAAGCCCCAAAACCGAAACCCCAGCGGAAATCCAGGCTCTGGTTGAGCAAGGCATCCTCTTGGAGCGACATTACGCTTCCTCCTCATCCGGGCCATCTAGGCCATGACGCCTAGACCCAAACCCTAAAGGGTTTAGGATTTAGGGGTTTAGGGGTTTAGGGTTTAGGGTCCTAAAACCCTAAACCCTAAAACCCCTAAACCCCTAAACCTTAAACCCGGCTTAGGGTCAAGGCCAGATGGTATACTTCGTTCGCCAAGACTCCTTTTGGGGGGTTTAGGGTTTAGGGCTTAGGGGTTCCTGAGGGGTTATATGATCCTGTATGATGATTCGGAACGGGTTTGATCGGTTTTACAGACAAAGTACCTCATAGTTCGATATTCATGGGGCTTCATGGGGTTTGGGCTGGCAGTAGTGTAGCTAAGCATGTTGGAGAGTACAATCATGGATTGTTACTTTCACCCTGAGGGCATTTGTCGCAAGACGAGCTGGGGCTCTTTCCTTTCAAGGATCCCATTACATGGAAATGTATTCCCCGCTTCCAAGGAAAAACCGCTCAGGTAGGGTTTAGGGTTTGGGGTAAGGGTTTGCCCATAGTCATAGGCCCCTAAGTAGTTCCTTTTTGGGATTACCTCATAGGATTCTAAATATAAACCATAAAGAGGAACTGCTTAGGGGCCTATGGGTTTATTCCCGACTTTAAAAGGAAAACCTGTCAGGTGCTCGCTCATCAGCGGCCGTCTGCCTCGCCATTTTCCCCCTCTACCTGAAGGCCTCTCCACTACCCAGATGTTCTGGAACCCAGCGGACAACGTCTCCGGCTTCTATGGCATTCCTCGCAATATGACCGGCATCGGAAGGAAGCTGAAGGACGGCATCGTCCGGAAATTCGTTGCTTCACAGCTGCATGCAACAAATCGGAGGGCCTGAATACTTGCTAGTATCGTTCCTTGGGTCCTTCGGTCGTTCTGACAGAAGTTGTCATATCCTTCAAGCCTCCACAATCCTTTTTACGCCTCAGCCGCTTACTTTTAGTATGTGTGCGCAGAGGGTGTAGGGTGTAAAGTTTGATTCTCGAGGCGCATGTATCAGTGAGGTACTTGGACCCTGAGGGCATCCCAGTTCCCGAAGCCCAGACAACAACCACAAGCCGTAAGTCAGAAACTCAGCCCTAGCCGCTCCAACCCTGACCTCTAAACCCCTAAACCCTTAGGGCTAAGACCCCTCTAGGCCCTAAAGCCTAAACCCTAAATCCCTAACCCCTAAACCCTAAATCCCTAAACCCTGAACCCTAAACCCTAACCCTAAACCTTAACCCTAAAGTCCCAAACCCCAAAGCCCTGCAGCGCAGGATGCAGGCTACTCGACACACTTCTTGGGTAAGTGGGATGCTGGCATGGCGACACCCGAGCATACTCCGACCTTGGCTGGCAATTGAGGGGGGGGGGGGTATTTTCTGGGTGTCCTTTGGGGTTCAGGGGTTTAGGGGTTAGGAATTAGAGGTTTAGGGTTAAGGGTTCAGGTGTCCTTATGAAAAATTTGCATGCTTTTGGTACCCGAAGTATTGAAGCTGAGCCCTAAACCCCAAAGCCCAAAGCCCTATAAACTTTGCCGTAAACTCTTCAACATGGGTTAGTTTTTTGGGGGGACCAAAAACTACTAAAGGGCACTTTTCGGGAAACCCTAAAGCCTTAAGGTGTCTCGGTGTAAGGGTTTAATATAATAAAGGGCCTAGGCTGGTTTTTGTTAATCAATTTTCTAGATTCTGATAGGGTTTATAGGGTTTAGGG